>MU223769.1:2381030-2427157 GCA_018584345.1 Thuja plicata | reverse complement strand
ATCATATCATGTGTTATGAGTTGTTATGTTAAGCTTCATTCTATGTATGTTTGATTTATGTTTAAGTTGCTGAAAAAGTAATTAATAGACAAACACTGATTCACCCCCCCTCTCAGTGTTTCTAACATTCACCTCTGACAAGTTTCTTGAGTATTGCGAAGAATATGGGATCAAAAGATAACAAAGTGCACATAGAACCCCTCAAAAAAATGGATTTGTAGAAAGAAGAAATAGGATCATACTTGACACAACACACACTATCATGATTGAAGGGAAAGTTGCGCACGCCTATTGGAGAGAAGCAGTCAATACTATCAACAGAATTCAACTAAGGCTAGGCGTAGACAAAACACCTTATGAAGTTTGGTTTGGTAATGTGCCTACAGTAAAATACTTCATAATCTTTGGAAGCAAGTGCTACATCAAGAGAGATGATGGTGTTGGTAAGTTTGATACTAGAAGCGATGAAGGTATTTTTCTTGGTTACTCTACTAAGAGCAAAGCTTACATATGTTTTAAGTTAAGGTTGAAGAAAATCATTGAAAGTGCACATGTGAAGATTGATGAGAAGTTCATGATTCAAGAGAGATATTATGAATATGCACCGATGATTGAAGATGAACCTAGACCTATCAATAAAGAAACAGTTATTGAAGAAATGTTTGACTGTATTGATGTATCATGCAATAACCCTTAACCAAGTGAAGATGAATCAAAAATTACAGATGAGAGTGTCACACCTAAAATTTCAAAATACACATTTAGATACCATTCAAAAGAAGATATCATTGGAGATCAAAGCAGTAAAGTTTTGACAAGATCTAGAGCAAAGGGTTCAACCGTTGATGAAGAGGTATGTTTACTTTCACAAATTGAACACTTAAGTGTTGAAGATGCATATAATGATTCAGATTGGCAAAATGCAATGCAAGAAGAATTAGATCAGATAATTAAGAATGACACATGGGAATCGGTCGCTAGACCTTGTGACAAAAACGTGATTGGAACTAAGTGGATATTCAGAAACAAAATGAATGAAGATGGTACAGTGATAAGAAACAAAGCAAGACTGGTATGTAAAGGATATGCGTAGAGAGAAGGAATTGACTACTCTGATAAATTTGCCCCTTTGAGCAGTCTGGAAGCTATTAAATTGTTTTTAGCTTATTCAACATTCAAGAACTTTAAAGTATATCAGATGGATGTCAAGTCAGCATTTCTGAATGGTGACTTGAAGGAAGAAGTCTACATAGAGCAGCCTGAGGGATTTAAATTATCAAACAAACCAAAAATGGTATGCAGACTAAGGAAAACCCTCTATGGACTTAAACAGGCCCCAAGAGCATGGTATGAGAGACTTGATGACTACTTGACAAAGATTGGATTCAAGAAGGGAGAAGCAGATTGTAACTTATTCATAAGAGAGACACCTGAAGGATTATTACTTGTTGTTATTTTTGTTGATGACATTATTTTTGGAGGTAATGACAAGCTTAGTGAAGAATTTTCCAAAGAGATGTAGAGCGAATTTGAAATGAGCATGATTGGACCTATAAAATACTTTTTGGGATTAAATGTAAAGCAGACAGAGAGAGGTATATTTATAAATCAGTCTAAATATGTGAAGGAGATATTGAAGACATTCAAGATGGAAGATTGCAAGCCAGTAAGCACTCCTATGATAATAGGAAGCAAGATTTCTAAAAATGACGACTCCACAATAGTTGACAAAACACTATACAAGTCTATGATTGGAAAACTCATATATCTCACTCAATCTAGACCAGATATTTCTAATGTAGTTGGCATTGTTGGGAGATTTACAACTAAACCAAAAAAAAATCACTTAATGAAAATAAAAAGAATATTCAGATATTTAAAAGGAACTATAGACTATGGTTTATGGTATCCTAATTCAGAAAATGTAGAACTTCATGTGTACACAGATGCAGATTGGGCAGGTTGTGTTGATGACAAAAAGAGTACCTCAAGAGGAGCAGTATTTCTTGGAGACAGGTTGGTTACTTGGACAAGCAAGAAGCAGAACTATATTTCTCAGTCAATAGTAGAAGCTGAGTATGTAGCAGCAACTTTGAATTCTTCAACAATGGTTTGGATCAAGCAGATGATTAAAGACTTTGGAATTCAGATTAATTATCCTATTTTCATTCATTGCAACAACACTAGCACTTTTAATATGTCAAAGAACCCTGCGATGCACGCAAAGACAAAACACATAGAAATAAAATATTATTTTCTAAGAGAAAAAGTTACAAAGAGAGAAGTGAAGTTGGATTATGTGAGCACCAAAGATCAGTTGGCAGACATATTTACGAAACCTTTATCAAAAGATATTTTTGAGTATCTCAGGAAGAAGTTGGGATTAATTCCCTTTCCTAAGTCTGATTAGAATTTATAGCAAGTGCATCAGTCCTTGGTGATTGATGAGTGGTTGACTACTCTACTTCTAGAGTAGTACCTGTGCTTTATGTATTTGGTACCCTTTGCCATTGATGTCGAAGGGGGAGTATATAGTAATGGGGAGCATATACTCTGGGGGAGTATACAATCATGAAAATAAAAACACAGTAAAAGGAGATACAACAGTTAAGAGGAACTTCTGATGAGGATATTGAGAAGATTGTAAAAAGAAAGAAGACACTTTTGAATTGATGGTGTTTTTCATATCATATATTTCCATCAATGTCAAAGGGGGAGATTGTTGGAGATTTTCTCATGTGAAAATAGTTGACTATATGTTTGTCATTGATGACAACATATAGTATACAAAAGTGTACTGTATTTAATTTTTAGTATGGATATGTTGGAGCCTTACACGGTTATTTTTATGTTGAAGACATAGTTATTATACCATGTTCATACACACAGATTCAGAAGTTTAGTTAAAGTTGAGTTATGTTGATTTGTTTACTAGCCACAATTCCAGAGGATTGTTTTTAAGATCCGATAGTAATTTTATTGATTCTTCAGTTGCGCCTATATTCGGGATATGCGTGTTCAGATTCATGCTTAGTTATGAGTCAAAGATGATTAACCAAATGCGCTAAACATGTTTCATCTGAAGTGTGACATTTGAGTGATTTTGGTTGAGCCGACTATGTAAAGCGATGCATCTATTCATTTTGAGTTGCGCGGTTCTAATTATGTTGTGTGCTTAGTTTAGAGGACAAGAAAAGTATTGAAGGGATTCCTAAATATTATGTATTATTTGATCTTGTGTTAAACTTCAAGTGATATATAATTGATTTATGTTTAAAGTTGCTGAAATAGAATAGTTAGTTAAACACTGATTCACCCCCCCTCTCAGTGTTTCCAAAAATTGGTATCAGAGCTAGGGAAGCTAAGATTGCCAAAGAACTTGAGAAAACTCCCACTGAAGTAAAAATATAAAAATATGATGATATACCTAAGAAGAAGAAGAAGAAATTAAATGAAGACACATTTGCGCCATCAAACACCATTGATCTAGAATCTTCTCCACCTTGTGTACCCAGCAAGTTGACTAGAAGGAAGAAGCAAGTTCCTACAAGTCATCCATCCTCAAGAACTGCAAGGAGCAAGGTAAAGAACACACAAACCCCTCCTGAGGTAGGATTTAGACCTAGTCTAACTATTCTTAAGAACATAATTGTTAATGAAGGTAGACTAGAATCTCTCAGGAATTTCTATGACAAATATCAAGAGATAGACAAATAAAAAATTCATTCAATGATAATATCTCATATGATTAAGTTCAAGAAGTCAGTATTGGAGCTCAAGAAAGTTATACCAGACAAACTATGGAACATACTGGACATATTACAAAGGAAAGCAATTTTAGAGGATATGAGGATAAGAGAAGAAACATTAGATTGTCTTCTCCCTGTCCGCTCACATGATGAGAAAGCTATACTAGTCGACTTAGTTAAACCTCATCTCAGAACCAAAACTAGAAAACTTCATATCATGAATAAAGAGTATGATTTGGTTAGTGAAGAGACTCAGAAAGCTTTTGAGCAGGTATTTCTGGATAGACATATGTATCCTTCAATGAAGCCTACAACAAAGGTTACTCCAATTCCTCCCAAATAGGCTACAGAACCAGTGATTCAGACTGCACCTAAGACTGGTCCTCAGGTTTCAGCACCCTCAGTCACAATAGCTTCAGATAAAATAAAAGATTCAAGAGATACTATTGTGATTGATGATATCAAAATATCCAAGATCACCTCTGACAATGACATGGACAAAGTTGAAAAAGCATTTGTAAGCACTGGAGAGACAAAGGAAGTATGCACTGATGACACATCATTACAATAAAATGAAGTCCCCTCTAAAGATTCAACATATTTGAATAAGGAGGAAGATAATCAAACCAATGAGACACCAGTCATGGAGATTCTAGTAAAAAGTAAATGCATGGATACTAGTCAGAATACTATATTCACACCATCCATTCAACCATCTACTTCATTGCTATCAAGCTTAACTCTTGACTCAGCAAGTTTGGATGCATAGGGAGAAGAAGGCTTGATCAAGATCAGTGTCCTAGCCATGGAAAAATCCAAAGAGAAACAAGTTATGAGAAACCCTCTCTTCTTGGAATCAGTGAACATTCTAAATGACCTAGTGCCCATGGACAAGAAAGTAGCTAAAATTCAGTCAGTTGATGATGTAGACAACATCCTAACAAGCTTCAAAGCACATTTTACAAGTTTAGAAGACTCAGCTACTAGAAATGCAGAAGATGAGTATAAAAAGGAAAGACTGAATGAACTGGTAAAGAATTTTTCCTTGGATTCAAATTCATTAAAGATTGGTGAGTCAATGTTGAAAGAGTTGGCATCAAAAGGCAGGAAGGTTATAGCAAATTACATGGACAAAAGCAAACCCACCTCTGAACATATCAAAAAGATAGAAGAGGTAGACATCTTGGTTGATAACATAAGACACTCAGTTGAAACATCATCCCAATATATAAACATCTACAACAATATCTATCAAGGTTAGATAGAGAAGATAGAAAAAGCTAAAATGGAGATCAGTAAGATAAGGATCAGGCAGACTCAGTTGAGAAATGCACTTGCGCCCTCCTTAGTAGTTCTGGATGAGAACATTAAACAGATTGATACAACCATTTCTAGCTATGATCAAGGACCTAGCATGGATTTGACAAAGATGGAAAATCTCACATATGCCTTATGTGCCCATCTACAAACAATTGATGCACTAAAGGAATTCTGGCAGCAAGAGATGAAGAATCTACAGATAGCCTATCCAAATGTATACACAGAGTAAGTATCTAGAGACTTACAATTTTGACACCTTTGTCATTAATGTCAAAGGGGGAGTAATTTATGTATGAGGAGTAGTGTATATATATGCAAAGAAATATATAGTATATGTTAAGAGAAGAGAATATACAGTTTTTGGGTGTTAGTCAATTTTGAGTAACTTGGCCACATTCCTCTGTTGCCATTAATGACAAAGGGGGAGATTGTTTACAAGTGGACTCCTAGGGAGTATATGACTTATTTTGTGTTGTCATTATGGAAACAAAGTCATATGCAGTTTTGATAGCAAACTTAGTAGTGAAAATTGACTAAGTATAGAAGACAATACAGAACAGAGATACACAGATGATTAGTGCACCATCACACGTGTGTACAACCGATTCAGACTAAGCGCCTTTAGACATAAGCTCTATGATATGTTTCTATGCTTACCATATACACACATGGTATGGAATGTTAGTACAGATAAGTTATAGAAAGAACAAGTACACTAGCAGTTCATAATACAGTGTATGGAGCCGACTTCAAGATTTTGATTAGCGTGTAATATTTTTTTATGTAAAGGCTAAGCACCTATTGTAGTAAGTTTTTAACCATGTATTAAACATTATTGTAAACACGCTTAAGAAAATTTGTTTGGAAGCGTTGTGTATGTTTTTTTTGGGCCGACTAAGGTCTTGTTTCTAGTCGCGTCTATTCAGGCATAAACATATATATATGTAATGAAAAGATATATATGAAGTGTCGAAGAAATATGCAAAGAAGAGATATAGAATAGCACCATAAAGATGTCAGTATGAGATAGAGCCCTAAGAGAAGATAAGAACATAAGAGCATAATCAGAACTGATCAGACATATGTGTCATATACAACAGTTCACTTTTGGATATAGTGCATATCTATTCTCAGGAGGTTGTAGCCTTCTTTCTCATTGAGAAGTGAGCTCTTGGATAGTGAGTCCTCACCCCTAATAGGGCTGTTTGTAAAAGACTCCTAACAGGGTTAGGCCTTTAACTAGGTCATTGTACTTGAATTGTAAAGACTGCTCCTAACAGGGCAAAGAAACTTTAACAGGTTCGTTATACTAGTGCAATATTTGTGGGTACTAATTCCCACCAGGGTTTTCCTCTAATCAAGGTTTCCCTATAATCATATTATGTGTTATGTGATCTTGTATTAAGCTTCAAGTGATATATAATTGATTTATGTTTACAGTTGCTGAAATAGAATAATTAGTTAAACACTGATTCAACCCCCCCTCTCAGTGTTTCCAACAATCGGTATTAGAGCTAGGGAAGCTAAGATTGCCAAAGAACTTGAGAAAAATCCCACTGAAGTAAAAATAGAAAAATCTGATGATATACCTAAGAAGAAGAAGAAAAAATCAAATGAAGACACATCTGCACCATCAACCACCATTGATCTAGAATCTTCTCCACCTTCTGTACCTAGCAATTTGACTAGAAGGAAGAAGCAAGTTCCTACAAGTCATCCATCCTCAAGAACTACAAGGAGCAAGGTAAAGAACACAAAAGCCCCTCCTAAGGTAGGATTTAGACGTATTCTAACTGTTCTAAAGAACAAATTTTTTAATTAAGGTAGACTGGAATCTCATATGATTAAGTTTAAGAAGTCAATATTGGAATTCAAGACAATTATACCAGACAAACTATGGAACATACTAGACATATTAAAAAGGAAAGCAATTGAAGAGGATATGAGGATAAGAGAAGAAATATTAGATAGTCTTCTCCCTATTTGCTAACATGATGAGAAAGCTATATTACTGGACTTAGTTAAACCTCATCTCAGAACCAAAACTAGAACACTTCATATCATGAATAAAGAGTATGATTTGGTTAATAAAGAGTATGATTTGGTTAGTGAAGAGACTCATAAAGCTTTTGAGCAGGTATTTCTTGATAGACATATTTATCCTTCAATGAAGCCTACAACAAAGGTTACTCCAGTTCCTCCCAAACAGGCTACAGAACCAGTGATTCAGAATGCACCAAAGACAGGTCCTCAGGTTTCAGCGCCCTCAGTCTCAATAGCTTTAGATACAGTAAAAGATTTAGGAGATACGATTGTGATTGATGATATCAAAATATCCATTACCGCCTCTAACAATGACATGGAAAAAGTTGAAAAAGCATTTGTAAGTATTGGAGAGACAAAGGAAGTATGCACTGATGACACATCCTTACAACAAAATGAAGTCTCCTCTAAAGATTCAACAAATTTGGATAAAGAGGAAGATAATCACACCAATGAGACACCAGTCATGGAGATTCCAGTAAAAAGTAAATGCATGGATACTAGTCAGAATACTATATTCACACCATCCATTCAACCATCTACTTCATTGCTATCAAGCTTAACTCCTGACTCAACAAGTCTGGATGCATGGGGAGAAGAAGACTTGATAAAGATCACTGTCCTAGCCATGGAAAAATCCAAAGAGAAACAAGTTATGAGAAACCCTCTCTTCTTTGAATTAGTGAAAATTCTAAATGACCTAGTGCCTATGGAAAAGAAAGTAGCTAAAATTCAGTTAGTTGATGATGTAGACAACATCCTAACAAGCTTCAAAGCACATTTTACAAGTTTAGTAGACTCAACTACTAGAATTGCAAAAGATGAGTATAAAAAGGAAAGACTGAATGAACTGGTAAAGAATTTTTCCTTGGATTTAAAGTCATTAAATATTGGTTAGTCAATGTTGAAAGATTTGGCATCAAAAGGCAGGAAGGTTATAGAAAATTACATGGACAGGGGCAAACTCACCTCTGAACATATAAAAAAGATAAAAGAGGCAGACATCTTGGTTGATAACATAAGACACTTAGTTGAAATATCATCCCAATATATAAACATCTACAACAATATCTATCAAGGTCAAATAAACAAGCTAGAAAAAGATAAAATGGAGATTAGTAAGATAAGGATCAGGCAGACTCAGTTGAGAAATGCACTTGCACCCTCCTTAGCAGTTCTGGATGAGAACATTAAATAGATTGATACAACCATTTCTACCTATGATCAAGGACCCAACATGGATTTGATAAAGATGGAAAATCTCACATATGCCTTACGCGCCCATGTACAAACAATTGATGCACTAAAGGCATTCTGGCAGCAAGAGATGAAGAATCTACAGACAACCTATCCAGATGTATACATGGAGTAAGTATCTAGAGACTTGCAATTTTGACACCTTTATCATTAATGTCAAAGGGGGAGTAATGTATGTATGAGGAGTAGTGGATATATATGCAAAGAAATATATAGTATATGCTAAGAGAAGAGAATATACAGTGTTTGGGTGTTAGTCAATTTTGAGTAACTTGGCCACATTCCTTTTTTGCCATTAATGACAAAGGGGGAGATTTTTGGCAAGTTGACTCCCAGGGAGCATATGACTTATTTTGTGTTGTCATTATGGCAACAAATTCATATGGAGTTTTGACAACAAACTTAGTAGTGAAAATTGATTAAGTATAGAAGACAATATAGAACAGAGATACACAGATGATGAGTGCACCAACGCACGTGTGTATGGCTGATTTAGACTAAGCGCCTTCAGACATAAGCTCTATGATATGTTTCTAGGCTTACCCTATACACACATGGTATAAAATATCAGTGCGGATAAGCTACAAAAAGAACAAGTACACTAGCAGTTCAAAATACAGAGTATGGAGCCAACTTCAGGATTTTGATTAGCGTGTAATCTTTTGTTATGTAAAGGCTAAGTGCCTATTGTAGTAAATTTGTAATAGGGTTAGGAATTTAACCAGGTAATTGTACTTGCATTGTAAAGACAAATCCTAATAGGGAAAAGGAACTTTAACAGGTTCAGTATACTAGTGCAATATTTATGGGTACTAATTCCCACCGGGGTTTTCCTGTAATCAAGGTTTCCCCGTAATCATATTATGTCTTATGTGATCTTGTGTTAAGCTTCAAGTGATATATAATTGATTTATTTTTGAAGTTGTTGAAATAGAATAATTAGTTAAACACTGATTCACCAACCCTCTCAATGTTTCCAACAATTGGTATCAGAGCTCTGGTCCTCTAAAAGAAAGTTTAACCACTTGAGGAGATCATGGATTCAGCAGAAGAAAAATATTTGAAAAAGAATCTTGAAGCAACCCTTGAAGATCTAGACAGATTTGAGAAATAAAATGAGGAACTTAAACTAAAAGTTGATGGCTCACAAATGCTTATCAAAAAGCTAAGAAAAGATTTAAAAGATTGCTCTACAAATGATTTGGGGAAAATGGTCAAGAAACTAAATGAAGAAAACTTATCTTTAAAGGTTAAGATAAAACAATTGAATGATCAGTTAACTGATAGCCTAACAACTATTTAAGAAAAGAACAGAGAAAAAAAATAGTTAGATGAAGAACTCATGCAAGCCAATATGAAAATCTTGGAATTGGAAAACATCAAGAATAAGATTGAATCTGAATTATCACGAGCAAAAGACAAGATTGATAAAATTCACACAAGTTCTGATTTAATTCAATCACAACTTTATGCACAAAAGCTTAAAGGTGACACCACTGGTATGGGATACAGTATAGCTAAAATTGAGATCAATTCATGATAAGAGAGAAAGAAAGCTCAAACAAAATCTACATAAGAAAAGAAATCATGAAGAAACTAAAGAAGAACCACCAAAAGATAAGCACAAAGTAGTCAACCGTACTTGCTATGCCTATAAAAAACATGGTCACTTGGAAAGAGATTGTAAGAATGTAAGACCCTTCAATGGTTACTGTTACTCCTATAATAAGTTTGGTCATAGGGCTATTCATTCCAGGACAAATCAGAGAAATCAATCACAACAGAACCAAAAGAATCTGACTCAATACAATCAGAGAAATAAACCTCAAAGAAACTTGCAGAACATTACATGTCAGATATGTAATTCCAATGGACACACAGCCAAGTAGTGTAGCATGATGAATAAAAACATCAGACCTCCTATCATTTGTCACTCATGTGGAAAATATGGACACATCTCAAGGTTTTACAGGTCAAGAACACAAGGACAAGAGAATCCTAAAAAGTCTTTGTTTGAAGAATCAAGAGAAGTTAAGTTTGTGGAAGCCAAAGCTAACTCTGATAAAATATGGGTTGAAGTAAAGAAGGATAATGAAGAGATTAATGTAGTGGATGCATCCTAAGTGGATGCAACTTATACTTCTAGATAGTTGACCCTCATGGTCTTAGGGGGAGCTATTCTAGCTCTGAACCCCTGTGTGGCTGGTATACTCACCTCCGAGTATACACCTTTGTATTCATGTCAGTGATAATAAAAGAATGTAGTATACATTCACGCATTGTCCATACATCATTATGAATAAAGTTTGAAAGTCTCAGTAAAAGCACTTACAACATTAAATGGAGAAAATTTTTATATAAATCGGTGGATTGATTGATTATTCTCATTTTTCACATCTGAGATCAAAAATTTGCAAAGCATAGAAGCACTAAGCATCAAAAGAAATCAAAGGTATCGATTTGATCAGTTGGTAAATAGATTACAAGTTGAAATGGAACCCTAGCAGTCATGTCATTTCAATTTATCATAAAACCCTACTTAATCAAGTTGCAAGTAAGTATGGCAACCCTAGTTGTATTTGACATTTCTGAAAGGAAGAGATTTGTCTTTAAGAAGCATCCATTCAAGTCTATATTAGATGATGTTGAAGGAGCATTCTCTAAGACTCCACTAGGAGTCATGCACGTGGAAGACATTCACGCATACATCTACTTCAAGAAGAAAACAGTTGGAGACAATAGCATAGCTACTCTTATGGGTTCAATGATGAAACTAGACTACTCATTCAAGGATGAATACGCGCATCTCACTGATAACCCTATCTTTGAGTATTCCAAGGCACACAAGTTCTATGAGCTAGAATGGGTGAAGATACTACTGAGCAGGATACATGATGACCTATATTGGATTGGTGAGATTCCTGTCCGCATCACTACAGACCTAATCCATGAAATGACTGGACTTCCTAAGACTGGACTAGTTCTTCCTACTGGCAAGGATGTTAAGAAGCAGGTTGAACAATTTTGCTTATCTAGAAGTGATAGGTGCAGCATGACTATCGATCCTATTAAGGAAAATGACATCAAATTACTCACTATGATACTTGGATACAAGTTTCAGTAGGCAAGCAGACTAAATAGTGTGTCCGTAGCAACAATTCTGGCAGCAATAAGGATAGTAAGAGATAACACTCAGTACAATGTCTGTGAACTATTGCGCGCACAATTGATGGAGAACATCAAGGCTATTAAACATGACAAGAGAAAGATATTCAAGTTTGGCTCTTTGATCATCTACGTGTACTTCCACATTGTTGGTAAAGTTGCAAATCTTTACCTAGATAGGAGTAAACCTACTATGTCTCAGATATCACTAAAAGCTACATCATAAAGTAGTACAAAAGATACTATGGACATGGATATCAAAAAATTTAGGATTAAGATGCAGAAGAGGTTCAGGATACCTGAGAAAATAGTTGAGAAATACAAACACACCATATGCTTCATGGTGGAAACTGAATGTACTTGCATGGAGGCAGTTGAGCCTAGAACAAAATGGATTCATCCTCTCGGTTATGAAGTTGAAGAACATGTTTTGGAAGGTTATGCACAAGTCCTCCTATGTGCGCCCAAGGATCCCAATGAACCTAGATGGGGTACTTACAGAGAAAAGAAGAATCAAGTTGATTCTGTCTTATACAGTGCTGACAACAAAAGGAAGGCATCAAGGATTACCTCAAATAACTTAGAAGTTCATGGTGTTACACAAGAAGACCTAGACAGAGCTAGGGAAGCTAAGATTACCAAAGAACTTGAGAAAACTCCCATTGAAGTAAAAATAGAAAAATCTGATGATATACCTAAGAAGAAGAAGAAGAAATATAATGAAGACACATCTGCGCCATCAACCACCATTGATCTAGAATCTTCTCCACCTTCTGTACCTAGCCATTTGACTGGAACGAAGAAGCAAGTTCCTACAAGTCATCCATCCTCAAGAACTACAAGGAGCAAGGTAAAGAACACACAAGCCCCTCTTGAGGTAGGATTTAGACCTAGTCTAACTGTTCTAAAGAATAGAATTGTTAATGAAGGTATACTAGAATCTCTCAAGAATGTCTATGACAAATATCAAGAGATAGACAAATCAAAAATTCATTAAATGATTATATCTCATATGATTAAGTTCAAGAAGTCAATATTGGAACTTGAGACAATTATACCAGACAAACTATGGAACATACTGGACATATTAAAAAGGGAAGCAATTGAAGAGGATATGAGGATAAGAGAAGAAACATTAGATAGTCTTCTCCCTGTCTGCTTACATTATGAGAAAACTATACTACTAGACTTAGTTAAACCTCATCTCAGAACCAAAACTAGAACACTTCATATCATGAATAAAGAGTATGATTTGGTTAGTAAAGAGACTTTGAAATATTTTGAGTAGGTATTTATAGATAGACATAGGTATCCTTCAATGGCACCTACAAAAAAGGTTACTCAAGTTCCTCCCAAACAGGCTACAGAACCATTGATTCAGAGTGCACCTAAGATAGGTCCTCAGGTTTCAGTGCCCTCAGTCTCAATAGCTTCAGATACAGTAAAAGATTTAGGAGATACTATTGTGATTGATGATATCAAAACATCCATGACCGCCTCTGAAAATGACATGGACAAAGTTGAAAAAGCATTTGTAAGCATTGGAGAGACAAGGGAAGTATGCATTGATGATACATCCTTACAACAAAATGAAGTCCCCTCTAAAGATTCAATAGATTTGAATAAAGAGGAAGATAATCAAACTAATGAGACACTAGTCATGGCGATTCCAGTAAAAAGTAAATGCATGGATACTAGTCAAAATACTATATTCACACCATCCATTCAACCATCTACTTCATTGCTATCAATCTTAACTCCTAACTTAGCAAGTCTTGATGCATGGGGAGAAGAAGAGTTGATCAAGATCAGTGTCCTAGCCATGGAAAAATCCAAAGAGAAACAAGTTATGAGAAACCCTCTTTTCTTGGAATCAGTGAACATTCTAAATGACCTAGTGCCTGTAGACAAGAAAGTAGATAAAATTTAGTCAGTTGATGATGTAGAAAACATCCTAAAAAGCTTCAAAGCACATTTTACAAGTTTAGTAGACTTAGCTACTAGAATTGTAGAAGATGAGTATAAAAAGGAAAGATTGAATGAACTGGTAAAGAATTTTTCCTTGGATTTAAAGTCATTAAAGATTGGTGAGTCAATGTTGAAAGAGTTGGCATCAAAAGGTAGGAAGGTTATAGCAAATTTCATGGACAGAGGAAAACTCACCTCTAAACATATCAAAAAGATAGAAGAGGTAGACATCTTGGTTGATAACATAAGACACTCAGTTGAAACATCATCGCAAGATATAAACATCTCCAACAATATCTATCAAGGTTAGATAGACAAGATAGAAAAAAGCTAAAATGGAGATCAGTAAGATAAGGATCAGGCAGACTCAGTTGAGAAATGCACTTGCGCCCTCCTTAGCAGTTCTGGATGAGAACATTAAACAGATTGATACAACCATTGCTACCTATGATCAAGGACCCAGCATGGATTTGATAAAGATGGAAAAGCTCACATATGCCTTATGCGCCCATCTACAAACAATTGATGTACTAAAGGCATTATGGCAGTAAGAGATGAAGAATCTACATATATCCTATCCAGATGTATACATGGAGTAAGTATCTAGAGACTTACAATTTTAACACCTTTGTCATTAATGTCAAAGAGGGAGTAATGTATGTATGAGGAGTAGTGTATATATATATGCAAAGAAATATATAGTATATGTTAAGAGAAGAGAATATACAATTTTTGGGTGTTAGTCAATTTTGAGTAACTTGGCTACATTCCTTTGTTGCCATTAATGACAAAGGGGGAGATTGTTGGAAAGTTGACTCCCAAGGAGTATATGACTTATTTTGTGTTGTCATTCTGGAAACAAATTCATATGGAGTTTTGACAACAAACTTAGTAGTGAAAATTGACTAAGTATAGAAGAAAATACATAACAGAGATACACAGATGATCAGTACACTAGCGCACTTGTGTACAACCGATTCAGACTAAGCGCCTTTAGACATAAGCTCTATGATATGTTTCTATGCTTACCCTATACACACATGGTACAAATAAGTTACAGAAAGAACAAGTACACTAGCAGTTCATAATATAGAGTATGCAGCTGACTTTAGGATTTTGATTAGTGTGTAATATTTTGTTATGTAAAGGATAAGCGCCTATTGTAGTAAGTTTGTAACAGGGTTAGTCCTTTAGCTAGGTCATTGTACTTGCATTGTAAAGATTTCTGATAATAGGGCAAAGGAACTTTAACAGGTTCATTATACTAGTTCAATATTTGCGTGGGTACTAATTCCCATCAGGGTTCTCCTCTAATCAAGGTTTCCCCGTAATCATATTATGTGTTATGTGATCTTGGGTTAAGCTTCAAGTGATATATAATTGATTTATCTTTAAATTTTTTGAAATAGAATAATTAGTTAAACACTAATTCACCCCCCCCTTAGTGTTTCCAACAATTGGTATCAAATCTTTGGTCCTCTGAAAGAAAGTTTAACCACTTGAGGAGATCATGGATTTAGCAAAAGCAAAACATCTGAAAAAGAATCTTTAAGCAGCCCTTGAAGATCTAGACAGATCTGAGAAAGAAAATGAGGAAATTAAACTAAAATTTGATGGCTCACAAATTCTTATCAAAAAGTTAAGAAAAGATTTAAAAGATTACTCTACAAATGATTTGGGTAAAATGGTCAAGAAACTGAATGAAGAAAACTTATCTTTAAAGGATAAGATGGAAGAATTGAATGATCAGTTAACTAATAGCCTAACAGCTATTGAAGAAAATAAAAAAGAAAACAAACAGTTAGATGAAGAAATCATGCAAGCCAATATGAAAATTTTGGAATTGGAAAACATCAAGAATAAGATTAAATCTGAATTATCAGGAGCAAAAGACAAGATTGATAAACTTCACACAAGTTATGATTTAATTCAATCACAGCTTTATGCAAAAAAGCTAAAAGGTGACACCACTGGTATAGGATATAGTATAGCTAAAATTGAGATCAATTCATTACAAGAAAGAAAGAGAGCTCAAACAGAATCTACAGAAGAAAAGAAAACTGGGAATCATGAAGAAACTAAAGCAAAACCACCAAAAGATAAGCACAAAGCAGTCAACCATACTTTCTATGCCTGTAACAAACATGGTCACTTGGCAAGAGATTGTAAGAATGTAAGCTTGGTCATAGGGCTATTAATTGCAGGACAAATTAGAGAAATCAATCACAACAAAACCAAAGGAATCAGACTCAATACAATAAGAGAAATCAACCTCAAAGAAACTTGCAGAATATTACATGTCAGATATGTAATTAAAATGGACACACAGCCAAGCAGTACAACATGATGAATAACCATCAGACCTCCTATCATTTTTCACTCATGTGGAAAATTTGGACACATCTCAAGGTTTTGAAGGTCAACAACACAAGGACAAGAGAACCCTAAAAAGTCTTTGTTTGAAGAATCAAGAGAAGTTAAGTTTGTGGAAGCCAAAGCTAACTCTGATAAAATATGGGTTGCAGTAAAGAAGCATAATGAAGAGATCAATGTAGTGGATGCACCTTCTAATTCTGGATAGTTGACCCTCATGGTCTTAGGGGGAGCTATTCTAGCTATGAACCCCTATGTGGCTGGTATACTCACCTCCAAGTATGCGCCTTTGGATTCATGTCAGTGATAACAAAAGAATGTAGTATACATTCACGCATTGTCCATACATAATTGTGAATAAAGTTTGAAAGTATCAGTAAAAGCACTTACGAAATTAAATGGAAAAAAACCTTATATAAATCGGTGGATTGACTGATTATTCTCAATGTTCATATCTGAGATCAAAAATTTGCAAAGCACAAAAGCACTAAGCATCAAAAGAAATCAAAGATATCAATTTGATCAGTTGGTAAACATATTGCAAGTTTAAACGGAACCCTAGCAGTCACATCATTTTGATTTATCATGAAACCCTACTTAATCAAGTTGCAATTAAGTAGGGAAACCTTAGTTGTATTTGACATTGCTGAAAGGAAGAGATTTTTCTTTAAGAAGCATCCATTCGAGTCTATATTAGATGATGTTGAAGGAGCATTCTCTAAGACTCCGCTAGCAGTCATGCAATTGGAAGACATTCGCGCATACATCTACTGCAAGAAGGAAATAGTTGGAGACAATAGCACAACTACTCTTATGGGTTCAACGATGAAACCAGAATACTCATTCAAAGATGAATATGTGCATCTCACTAATAATCCTATCTTTGAGTATTCCAATGCGCATAAGTTTTATGAGCCAGAATGGGTGAAGATACTACTAAGAAGGACACATGATGACCTATATTAGATTGGTGAGGTTCCTGCCTACATCACTACATACCTAATCCATGAAATGACTGGACTTCCTAAGACTGGACCACTTCTTCCTATTGGCAAGGAAGTTAAAAAGCAGGTTGAACAAGTTTTCTTATCTAGAAGTGATAGGCGCGACATGGCTGTCGATCCTATTAAGGAAAATGACATCAAATTACTCACTATGATACTTGGATACAAGTTTCAGCAGGAAAGAAGATTAAATAGTGTGTCTGCAACAACAGTTCTCATAGAAATAAGGATATTAAGAGATAACACTCAGTACAATGTCTGTGAACTATTATGCGCACGGCTGATGGAGAACATCAAGGCTATTAAACATGACAAGAGAAAGATATTCAGGTTTGGCTCTTTGATCATCTACTTGTACTTCCACATTTTTGGTAAAGTTGCAAATCTTTACCTAGATAGGAGTAAACCTACTATGTCTCAGATATCACTAAAAGCTACATCAGAAAGTAGTGCAAAAGATACTATGGACATGTATATCAAAACATTTAGGATCAAGATGCAGAAGAGGTTCAGGATACCTAAGAAAATAGTTGAGAAATACAAAGACACCATATGCTTCATGGTGGAAACTGATTATACTTGCATGGAGGCAGTTGAGCCTAGAACAAAATGGATTCATCCTCTCAGTTATGAAGTTGGAAAACATGTTTCGGAAGGTTGTACACAAGTCCTCCTATCTGTGCCCAAGATCCTAATGAACCTAGATGGGGTACTTACAGAGAAAAGACAAATCAAGTTGATTCTATCTTATATAGTGCTGAAAACAAAAGGAAGGCATCAAGGATTACCTCAAATATCTTAAAAGTTCATGGTGTTACACAAGAAGACCTAGACAGAGCTAGGGAAGCTATGATTGCGAAAGAACTTGAGAAAACTCCCACTGAAGTAAAAATAGAAAAATCTAATGATATACCTAAGAAGAAGAAGAAATCAAATGAAGACACATCTGCACCATCAACCACCATTGATCTAGAATCTTCTCCACCTTTTGTAACCAAAAAGTTGACTAGAAGGAAGAAGCAAGTTCCTACAAGTTATCCATCCTCAAGAACTACAAGGAGCAAGGTAAAGAACACACAAGCCCCTCCTGAGGTAGAATTTAGACCTAGTCTAACTATTTTAAAGAACAGAATTGTTAATGAAGGTAGACAAGAATCTCTCAAGAATGTCTATGACAAATATCAAGAGATAGACAAATCAAAAATTCATTCAATGATTACACTCATATGATTAAGTTCAAGAAGTCAGTATTAGAACTCAAGATAGTTATACCAAAAAAAATATGGAACATACTGAACATATTAAAAAGGAAAGCAATTGAAGAGGATATGAGGATAAGAGAAGAAACATTAGATAGTCTTCTCCCTCTCTTCTCACATGACGAGAAAGCTATACTACTGGACCTAGTTAAACCTCATCTCAGAACCAAATCTAGAACACTTCATATCATGAATAAAGAGTATGATTTGGTTAGTGAAGAGACCCAAAAAGCTTTTGAGCAGGTATTTCTAGATAGACATGTCTATCCTTCATTGGTGCCTACAACAAAGGTTACTCCAGTTCCTCCCAAACATTATACAAAACCACTGATTCAGAATGCACCTAAGACAGGTCCTCAGGTTTCAACACCCTCAGTATCAATAGCTTTAGATACAATAAAAGATTTAGGAGATACTATTGTGATTGATGATATCAAAATATCCATGAACACCTCTGACAATGACATGGACAAAGTTGAAAAAGCATTTGTAAGCACTGGAGAGACAAAGAAAGTATGTACTGATGACACATCCTTACAAAAAAATGAAGTCCCCTCTAAAGATTCAACAGATTTGAATAAAGAGGAATATAATCAAACCAATGAGACACCACTCATGGAGATTCCAGTAAAAATTAAATGGATGGATACTAGTCAGAATACTATATTCACACCATCCATTCAACCATCTACTTCATTGCTACCAAGCTTAACTCCTGACTCAGCAAGTCTGGATGCATAGGGAGAAGAAGACTTGATCAAGATCAATATCCTAGCCATGGAAAAAGCCAAAGAGAAACAAGTTACAAGAAATCCTCTCTTCTTGGAATCAGTGAACATTCTAAATGACCTAGTTCCTGCAGACAAGAAAGTAGCTAAAATTCAGTCAGTTGATGATGTAGACAACATCCAAACAAGCTTCAAAGCACATTTTACAAGTTTAGTAGACTCAGCTACTAAAATTGCAGAAGATGTGTATAAAAAGGAAAGACTGAATGAACTGGTAAAGAATTTTTCCTTGGATTTAAAGTCATTAAAGATTGGTGAGTCAATGTTGAAAGAGTTGGCATCAAAAGGCAGGAAGGTTATAGCAAATTGCATGGATAGAGGCAAACTCACCTCTGAACATATCAAAAAGATAGAAGAGGCAGAAATCTTGGTTGATAACATAAGACACTCATTTGAAACATCATCCCAAGATATAAACATCTATAACAATATCTATCAAGGTTAGATAGAAAAGATAGAAAAAGCTAAAATGGAGATCAGTAAGATAAGGATCAGGCAGACTCAGTTGAGAAATGCACTTGCGCCCTCCTTAGCAGTTCTGGATGAGAACATTAAACAGATTGATACAACCATTGCTACCTATTATCAAGGACCCAAAATGGATTTGACAAAGATGGAAAAGCTCACATATGCCTTGTGCACCCATCTATAAGGAATTGATGCACTAAAGGCATTTTGGCAGCAAGAGATGAAGAATTTACAGATAGCCTATCCAGATGTATACATGGAGTAAGTATCTAGTGACTTACAATTTTGACACCTTTTCCATTAATGTCAAAGGGGGAGTAATATATGTATGAGGAGTAGTGTATAGATATAGAAAGAAATATATAGTATATGTTAAGAGAATAGAATATACGGTTTTTGGGTGTTAGTCAATTTTGAGTAACTTGGCCACATTGATTTGTTGCCATTAATGACAAAGGGGGAGATTATTTGCAAGTTGACTCCCAGGGAGTATATGATTTATTTTGTGTTTTCATTATGGCAAAAAAGTCATATGGAGTTTTGACACTAAACTTAGTAGTGAAAATTGACTAAGTATAGAAGACAATACAAAACAAAGATACACAGATGATCAGTGCAGCAACGCATGTGTGTACGGCTGATTCAGAGTAAGTGTCTTCAGACATAAGATCTATGATATGTTTCTATGCTTACCCTATACACGCATGGTATAGAATGTTAGTACGGATAAGTTACAACAAAAACAAGTACACTAGCAGTTCAGAATACAGAGTATGGAGCCGACTTCAAGATTTTGATTAGCGAGTAATCTTTTATTATGTAAAGGCTAATCGCCTATTGTAGTAATTTTGTAACCATGTATTAAACATTATTGTAAACACACTTAAGTAAATTTGTTTGGAAGCATTGTGTATGTTGTTTTTAGGCCGACTAAGGTCCTTTTTATAGTTGCGTCTATTTAGGCATAAACATATATATATATATATATATATATATATATATATATGTAATAAAAAGATATATTTGAAGTGTCGAAGAAATATGCAGAGAAGATATATAGAAGAGAAGCATAAAGATGTTGTGATGAGATAGAGCCCTAAAAGAAGATAAGAGCATAAGCACATAATTGGAACTAATCAGATATCTGTGTCATATACAATAGTTCACTTTTGGATATATTGCATATCTATTCTTAGGAGGTTGTAGCCTTCTTTCTCATTGAGCAGTGAGCTCTTGGATAGTGAGTCCTCACCCCTAAGAGGGTTGTTTGTAAAAGACTCCTAACAGGGTCAGGCCTTTAACCAAGTCATTGTACTTGCATTGTAAAGACTTCTCCTAACAGGGCAAAGGAAATTTAATAGGTTCATTATACTAGTGCAATATTTGTGGGTACTAATTCCCACCGGGGTTTTCCTCTAATCAAGGTTTCCACGTAATCATATTATGTTTTATGTGATCTTGTGTTAAGCTTCAAGTGATATATAATTGATTTATGTTTAAAGTTGCTAAAATAAAATAATTAGTTAAACACTGATTCACCCCCCCCCCTCTCAGTGTTTCCAACACTAATTATGTTGCGTTCTTAGTTTAGCCAACAAGAAAAGTATTGAAGGGATTCCTACAGCTGACGTGATCATATCTTTTGAAGAAGATACATATAGCAGTTCATTTATGATCACCAAGTGGTAATTAAAAGCAAGAGACAGTAGAAAAGAATAGAGCAGGATGCTAGTTATTTTGGGATAGTAAAGCTATATCATTCATCAGTTGAAGATCTATGTGAAGAAGTAGAGAGTGCATACAATTCACTGGAACTGATCAAGACAGTAGGTGTTCTAAAACAACTCATTATCAGATATAGTGTATATCTATTTTATAGAAGGTTGCAGCCTTCATCATTTTAGCAGTGTGCTCTTGGATAGTGTGTCCTCACCCCTAAGAGGATTATTTGTAAAAGACTCCTAACAGGGTCCTACCCTTAACTAGGTCACTATACTTATTGCATTGTAAAGAGAAACTGCTAACAGGGTTGTAAGATATTCTAACAGGGATCATTATACTCTAGTGTAGTTCTTTGTGGGTGCTAATTCCCACTGAGGTTTTTACCTATTTTGGTTTCCCCAAAACCAAAATTGTACTGTTCTATTCTGTGGTATCTTGTTGTATTTATGCTTAATGTTATTCTGTACTTAATTGGAGAAAATATTTAAAACTAGTAGATAACTGATTCACCCCCCTCTCAGTTATCTCTTGGGACTATTACTAATAGAATCCTTGTAAGTGAAGAAGAATAAACCCTTGGTTGAATGATTGACATGTTTTTTTGGAATATGTTCAAGGTTAATGTCTGATGCTTCTGATTGTAGACAATGGACAGGGTCTTTCCAGTTTAAGGGCAGTATGTAATGATAATCTTTACTATGTGAATGTAAGACCTAGATGGTAGTAGGACTTGATATTGTGGTCATAATTGGAATTATATTCTATTGTTTAAGGTTACTATTGCGATGATAAAAGAATTTTATAGAATCATTGATTTGTAGAAGGTTTGGTTTTCATTATATTCATGTTTTGAGTGCAAACAGGGTTCAGAAAATGGATGATAATGAAAGGAAGGACAATGAATAAGGATCAAGGTCAAATTGATGAGCCATGGACTTGGAACTAATATTTTATGTACATGAAGTACAAGGAGACAAAAAACACCTAGACTTATTGATGAGAATTGTGAGATCAGAGCGTAAGGATCTTGAAGAAGTAATGTGATTTGAACCTAAGAGTGTTGGATCTATTTGTTGAACATTTCCATGATATTCCATGGTGTTGATCATGTGTCACAAACCAAGTGATTAATAATATTAAAAAAGGTTGGATGTCTCTTGAAGTTTGGGCTTGATAGGGTTGAGGAACCTATCATATTTTTTGTTGGTTTAGTTTTTTCATACCTTAGAATTATTGTGTTGCCTCTGATGAATTATTCTCATCATGAGAAATCCATGGATCTACAAGATACTGAGAGATTTTTTGGTGTACTAGGACCTTCTGCATCAATTTCATAGAATAGAAATGAATTCATGTTGTCACAAATCAATCTTCTAATATGATAATTCTTATGTCCCCACATGCATTGGTTCCACTCCATATTTATCTCAGGGACGAGTCCATACAGATGAGGCAAGAGATTAATCCATCTACAATGTGTAGTGATTCCTTAAATGCCCATTACTCATAATTACCCCTAGTATAGGTTATTACAACAAGATGTGCTGCATATCCCATGATTACATCAATGATACCCTTCTCACATTACAAATTGAGATCAAAAAATCATTAACCCCCTCCCCCCCCCCCCCCCAAAAAAAAAAAAGATGATTTTGGTACTTTATATATAGTGTGTGTAAAATTGCCACTTGCCAAACAAGAGCTAAGCATAATTTTGATTTTTATGTTTACAACTACCTTATTGACGTAAAATCATACTCAAAATAATATTGCTAAGAATCAAGATAAAATCCTACCATTACAATGATCATAAATGGACAAAAAAGACTTTGATTTGAAAGTGATATGTACGATTACAATGGCTACAAATGGATAGCAGTTCTAAAAAGTAGATAAAAAATTATGCACTTTAAAAAAAGGCACTTGAAAATGTCTCTGCATGAGCCTGAACGGAGCCTTGGAAGTTCTAAAACTAAAGATTGAGTAGGTATAGTCACCAAAAAATGCAAAATCTATAAAATCTATGTTGGAAACTACAATTGAAACAATTTTTATATTGTCATTGATATCAGACCTTAACTGGTAAGACAATTGCTATCTTGTAAAGTGCCATATCAATTGATTGATGAAGAAGGTTTGAAAAGGAGAGATAACAAGAAGACCTGGTGAAATGGTTGAGTTATGTGAAACTACAATGGGTTATTGATGAGATCACACCTTGACAAGGTAATATATTGTTTATCTTAAGTCTAAGTGAAGTATGGATGACTGCAAGATTAGTCTTGACTGAGTTACAGAGTAGAAGATTAAGAAACTTAAGTTTGTGTTGAGTGATGTGAGTGTCGAATGAGCGCCAATACATGCTGAGAAATTTAGTGTCGACCGAACATCTGTATTTTCTGAGTGTCAGTGAATTACTGATTTATCTAGTGATGACCAAGCGACATAACACAATATTGACTGAGTGTTAGTATTATGACAGTTTGAGAGAGATTTGAGATCCCAGCTAACGTAGTTGATTTTCTTGGGATTTGTGAAGTGTATTTAAGATAAGAATGATTGTTGTGGAGAATTAAATGAGCATTTAATATATGTTTAACCATTTTTATGTATGGATTCAAGGAGTTTTAGGATGTATTCTACAATGTAGATGGAAAAAAAATGTTGGAAGGATTCGTTGGATTTGACCAAACCCTAAAACTACAGTGATGATTAAGGAAAAATAGATTGAGCTACCTAATTAGAGAGGTATAAGATTAAAATAATTGCAGGTTATGTGAGAGTGTGGTATGAGGTTAATTTAGTTGATTGGAAAAATCTAAGCAAAAAGAAGAAAGGCTGAAGAGAGAAGTACAAGACTACATAGTGGTGATTGCTTGAAGGATTTCCAAGCAGATCTTAGTGATAGAGATGACAATGAAGGCTAGTCAGTGAATTAGAATTTGAGCTACAATTGCATCTGTATTTTCAAAGTGAGTTGTATGTTTCAGATCACAATTTGTTTCTACTTTCTAACCATTGTATCAGTTGCAAAATACTTTTAAACAAGGTTGACCTAATAGTCATATTGTTAAATCCTTTAATCAAGGTGACATTCTAATGGAATGGTCTAAGCCCTCTAACAAGGATCACTTCTAATAAAGTGATTAAATCCTTTAACTAGGTCACATTTAATAGTTGGTATTGTAATATTTAACTGGGTTGGCTTTTCACAAAGCTCACTTCAGAAGAGTGAAAAATTGGTAGCATTTTATTGGTGGTTTTTCCCATATTGGGTTTCCATGTTAAATCCTAGTGTCATACTTGTGTTAATGCTATTTGATGTGTTGTACTGTTAAGAGATTTATATTTTGCAATAAACTACAATTTTATATTATTGATTATATGCTATAGAGATTGAGTGGATCTGAGTTGGTTTAAGTGATTGAAAGTTCAATTGGTATAATTGGACCTAGGATAAATAATTCACCCTCTCCTCTCAGCTATTCTAAATCATTCTAACAATTGGTATCAGATCCTTGTGGTGCTTGTAGAGAAAGGTTTGAAGGTACTTGAAGCTAAAGATCAAAATGTATAAAAAGGAGGTACCGAGGCTGAACAAAGAGAATTTCCTTGCATGGAAAAGTTTGATGAAGCTACACCTAGATGGAATTGGAGATGTTGAAAAATACTGTGGAAAATGATTACATAATTTTTCCTACTATTATGATGGCTCAACAGATGAAAGAAAAACAAGAACACAACCAAGCAATGTTGGAGATTGCATCAGCCCTAAGCTATCCTAAATTTGAAGACAAAAGATTGCATAAATACAAAAGAAATGTGGGATACACTAGAAACTATCTATGGAGGTGATACAATTGTACTGAGAGCCAAATCTGAAAGCTTGGGAGGTAAGTTTGATGAAATGAGAATGCAAGATAGTGAAATTATTGTTCAGTATTGTAGTAGAGTTAAGGAGGTTGTAAATGCTATCAGAGGAGCTAATGGAACTATTACTGATGATACTGTTATTATCAATGTACTGAGAACCTTACTTCCTATATATGTTATTAAAGTATCTTTCAAGAACTGAGATGTACCCCTGGTAACAAATTAACTTTGGAAGGTCTCATTGGTAGATTTAATTCTTTTGAAATGTTTGATAATTTCACTCATCATCTTGATTCTGCATTCAAATCACAATTGACTCTTCATAAATCAAAAAAAGGAAAAGAAAGACATGTGAATAGTGATAATGACACTTCTGATGAAGATCTTGATGAACTTGAAGCACTTATGGCTAGAAAACTACCGAGAGGAAGAGGAAAACTCAAAGGTAAACTTCCTATAATCTATTTTTCATGTAACAAAGTTGGTTGTATTGCTACAAGATGTCCTGACAGGATTGACAAGGATGAGAGAAGAGAAATAAAGTACAAAGACAAAAGGGATGACAATGATTTCAGAAGGTATAAGGACAAATGTAAGAAATCATGCTATATTGTTGAAGAAGAAACTGATAAATCTGATGATAGTGATATAGAAGTTGTTTATGTTGCTATCAAAGATGATTATGAGGAAGATGAGAAAACTACACTTATTTCATATATGAGTAAAGTGTTGAAGACAATTGTTCAATTGTGTATTGTCATTGATGTTAGACAAATGTATACACAAATGTCTAATCTTAACCGAGCTTAGTTGGTTAATGAAGGAAGTTCTATATTAACTGAGTTCACTCAGGCAATACCTTAAGTTTAGTTTCAGCTGAGTAATGGTCGGGCATTGAAGGATTATAGTGTTAACCAAGTTATGCATTTAGTATTAGCCTACTTACACTAGTTTACACTTTATGTTTAATTGGTTAATAGAAACTGACAGATTTGAGTTTTATTATTTATTTGGAACGGTGAAGGCGAAGTAAGAAGGAATTTTATTGTTTATGATGTAGAGTTTTTTATATGAAGAGTGAAGGCAAAGTAAGAAGGAATTTTGATTAAGGAGAAAATATCCAGACCAAGCTAGAAAAATAATATTTGATCAGTGAGGATCTAGTTAAAGCGAGAACAGAGATCTGAATCTACAAATTTAGTTTCTTCTTCAATCAGGTCAACTCATTATTACTCTCTAACAATAGTAGCAATGACCCAAATCTCTTAACAGAGTAGACTTAACAGTCTTTCATAAATCCTCTCACAAGGTGGCATTTCTACATTGAAGTGTTTGAAGACCTCTAACAAGGCTACTCCTAACAGTGTGATTAAATCCTATAACAAGGCCACTCCTAAGAGTGTGTTTTGTAACCTTTAATAGGGTTGGCTCCTAATAGGGCTCACTTCAGAAGAGTGAAAAATAGTAAATAGTTGCGATTTGTGGTTTTCCCAAATTGGGTTTCCATGTTAAATCTTGGTGTCATCTATGTACCTTTTATTTTCTTTATGATTTATGTTTCTGCACTTAATCACTAAAGATTAATCACATTTAATATCTTAAGATTTCTTTGTTAACCGAGTTACAACAAAATATCTTTTATTAACCGAGCAGAGTGATAAGTTTGATTAAGACATCTATGGGACTTGGATTTTTTTTTGTGGTAATTGATTCACCCCTCCCCTCTCAGTTACTCAACTCATTTCCAACAATTGGTATCAGATAATTTGGTGCTTTTAGGGAAGGTTTTAAGGCCTAAGCTAAAGATCAAATATGTCTTACAGAAGGGAGATCCCCAACCTTAACAAAGACATCTTTCCTGCATGGCAAGAGTTGATGAGGCTACATATATCTACTATTGGAGAATGGTTTGCAATTCTTGGACAAAAAGTATGTGGAACCACCTAGACCTATGTTTGTCGATCATATGGTGGACATGAAGAATCATAACATAATGATGATTGATATAACTTCTTCACTCAGCTATTCATAATTTGATGAAGTCAAGGACTGTCCTACTACCTATGATATGTGAAAGAAACTACATGAAATCCATGGAGGAGATGACAATATAAAGAGAGCCAAAGCAGAGAGTCTCAGAGGTCATCTTGATCAGATGAAAATGAAAGAAGGAGAAGACATTACAAAATACAGTCAAAGAATCAAGAAAAGTGTCAGTGCCATCAGAGAGTCTGGTTGAAAGATTGAAGACAAAAAAATGGTTAGTAAGGTATTGAGAACTTTACTTCCTATCTATGCAATTAGAGTCTCATCTATTCAAGAGATGAGGTGTAGTAATGATATAACTCTAGATGCATAGGTTGGAAGGATAAAAACTTTGATTTGGACAATTTTGACAATTATTCTCCTAATCCTAGCAATTTTGAGTCTACATTCAAAGCTAAATTAAGCCTTGGTAAGATAGATAAAAACTCAAAAGGAAAACAGATTGACAATTATAGTGATGATGATTCCGATGTCAAAGATCTAGAAATCATTGAAGCACTACTTGCAAAGAGTGTTGTCAAAGGAAAGGATAGTACAAAGGAAGAATACCATTTATTTTATTTTCATGTGATGAGGTTGGCCACATTACTGCTAAGTGTCCAAACAAAGAAGACAAAGATGAGAGAAAGTTCAACAAGTAAAAAGGCAAGAAAGATTTCAAAAGTCACAAAAGCTACAAGGAAAAATGTAAGAAATCTTGTTATATTGAAAAATATTCTAATAGTGATGAAGATGAATATGAAATGGTTTACATTGCTATTAAGGATGAGTCAGATAATGAAGAAAATGAAAAGAATGCACTTTTCTGTCATATTAGAAAAGATGACACTTGGATAATTGATAGTGGTTGTTCTCACCACATGACTGGTGATAAAACAAAATTTGAACATCTTGAGCACTTTGATAGTGGGAGTGTCAGTTTTGGAAATAATGAACCTTGCTATGTGAAAGGTAAAGGTTGTATTGCTCTTACTGAAGGAAACAAATGTGATAATGCTTATTGGGTTGAAGGACTAAGGAGTAATCTACTGAGTGTGGCACAACTAAATAACATTGGTTTTAAGGTAGAATTCATGAATTGTAAGGACAAGCTCCTGGATGGTAAGGGAAACCTAGTTGGAACTTGCAAGCAAACAAAAGGTAATCAATTTTATCTTAATCTCATTGAAAGTTCATGATTTATTGCACAAGTAGAAGAAAGCTGGTTATGGCATAAAAGATTGTGTCATGTGAATTTTGATAACCTGGTCAACATAAGAAAGAACAAAAGAGTAAGAGGTATTCCTATTTTGAAGAAACCCGAGTTGACAATGTGCAAACAATGTCAAATTGGGTAGATGGGCAAAACTAGTTTCAAGAGAAATAATTACAATACTAAAGAAGTCTTGGAGTTAGTGCATACTGATCTATGTGGACTAATTGGAACAACAAGTTACACTAGAGAGAAGTATTTCATTCTATTTGTTGATGATCATTCTATAATGATGAGTGTAATGTTTCTCAAACAAAAATCAGAAGCTTTTTCAGAATTTTAAGTGGTACCTTGCCAGAGTTGAGAAGGAAAAGAGAAGGAAACTAAAGTGCCTAAGGTCTGATAGAGGAGGTGAATTCATTTCTAATGATTTTAATGAATTTTTTAATGAAAGAGGAATCAAGAGACATGTATCTACCCCTAGTATACCACAACAAAATGGAATAGCAGAAAGAAGAAACTGATCTATTATGGATTGTGCAAGGACCTTGATGATTGAAAAGAATGTTGCAACCAAATATTGGAAGGAATCTATTAGCACTACAGTTCACACCTTGAATAGAGTTCAACTGAAGAAAGGTACTGATTAGACACCCTTTGAATTATGATATGGATATAAACCCAATGTTCATTATTTCAAAGTATTTGGAAGTAAATGTTACATCTTGAAGGAAGCAAGGAATGGAAAATTTGATGTAAAAGGTGATGAAGGCATATTCCTGGGCTACTCCTGTAAAAGAAAAGCATATAAATGTTTGAATCTTAATACTCATAAAGTCATAGAAAGTTTACATGTAAAGATTGATGAGTTTGCAGAGAGAAGTGAAGAACAAAGCAATAAAGAGCATGGGGACTACAATATCAGCTAATATTGCATTAGTAGTTGATATTGTTTCAATGTTTTTAGCTAATCCTAGAGAGAATCATTTGATGGAAATCAAAATTATTCTGAGATATCTTAAGGGCACTTAAGATTATGGATTATTGTATAAGAAATGAGGAAACTT
Organism: Thuja plicata; assembly: GCA_018584345.1. Lineage (NCBI taxonomy): Eukaryota > Viridiplantae > Streptophyta > Pinopsida > Cupressales > Cupressaceae > Thuja > Thuja plicata. Next base: position 2,397,863 of record MU223769.1, on the reverse strand, counting down.
TGATTTGAAAATTTTTACTGATGTTTATTGGGCAGGAAGTGTTGATGACAGAAAGAGCACCAGTGGTGGAGCGCTCTTTCTTAGAAAGAGATTAGTCCCTTGGACTAGTAAGAAACATAATTGCATCTCTCAGTCTACAGCAGAGGCAAAGTATGTTTCTGTAGTAGTGAATTGTTCAAATATCATATGGTTCAAACAGCTGTTGTCAAATATGAAGGAGAAAATCAAAGAACCAATTATTATCTACTATGACAATACTAGTGCTATTAACATTTCAAAGAACCTTGTGATGCATACTAAGACTAAGCATATTTCAATAAAGTATCATTTCTTGAGAGAATTGGTTCAGGACAAGGAAGTAAGGTTGGAATATGTGAATACTAAAGAACAAATTGTAGACATATTCACAAAACCTTTACCTAAGGATGCATTCTTGTATCTTAGAGGAAAGTTAGGGGTGATTCCCCTAACTGAGGCTCACTAAAGCATAGATTAGTGATGCATCAACCGAGCTAATGTGAAGATCTAACAAGTTGATACAGATTTTCAGAGCTTATTGCATATGAATCAGTACATCAAGTACATTACAACTTCATTGGATGGAGTCTTTGGGATTGGATGTCAAAGAGGGAGAGATTGTTAATGTCATACCAAAGAAATCAATATATCAGAGGGAGAAATTTTATCAGAAACAAAGATTGATGTAAGAGGGAGAAATCTGTATATCAGTGATTATGAAGATAGAGGGAGTTTTCTGGATGAGAATTAGAATGAAACTAAGGAAATTAAATTTTTTATTCTTATTTCTATTGCTCTAAAATTCTTTGTATAATGACATGTTATGTTGCCATCAATGCCAAAGAGGGAGATTGTTGAAGATAATTATTCAATTGTGTATTGTCATTGATGTTACACAAATGTATTGATGTTACACAAATGTCTAATCTTAACCAATCTCAGTTAGTTAATGAAGGAAGTTTGGTATTAACTAAGTTCACTCGAGAAATATAGTAAGTTTAATTTCATCCAAGTAATGGTTGGGCATCGAAGGATTACAATGTTAACTAAGTTTTGCATTTAGTATTAGTCGACTTACAACAATTTACACTTTATGTTTAATTGGTTAATAGCAGCCAATGGATTTGAGTTTTATTGTTTATTTGGAAGGGTATTCAAGCCGACTTGACAAGGCCTATCATATATATACAAGGTCAAGTTTGGATTGAATATGATGTAGATTTTTTTATATGAAGAGTGAAGGTGAAGTAAGAAGGAATTCTGATTAACGACAAAATATCCAGACTGAGATGCAAAAGAATATTTGATCAGTGAGGATCCAGTTAAAGCTAGGAAAGAGATTTGAATCTTCAAAGTCAGTTGCTTCTTCAATCAGGTCAACTCACTGTTACTCTCTAACAATTATAGGAGTGATCCAAGTCTCTTAACAGAGTAGAATTAATAGGCTTTCATAAATCCTCTCACAAGGTGACATTTCTATATTGAAGTATTTGAATACCTCTAACAAGGCCACTCCTAATAGGGTGAATAAATCATGTAACAGGGTCACACCTAACAATGTGTTTTGTAACCTTTAACAAGGTTGGCTCCTAACAGGGCTCACTTCATAAGAGTGAAAAACATTAACTTGTTGCAATTGGTGGTTTTCCCAAATTGGGTTTCCACGTTAAATCTTGGTGTCATCTATATACCTATTATTTGCTTTATGCTTTATGTTTCTGCACTTAATCACTAAAGGTTAATCAAATTTAATATCTTAAGATTTCCTTTTTAACCAAGTTACAACAGAATATCTTTTATTAACTGAGCAAAGTGATAAGTTTGATTAAGACATCTAAGGGACTTGGATTTGTTTTTGTGGCAACTGATTCACCCCTCCCCTCTCAGTTACTCAACTCATTTCCAACATAAAGGTGATATATGGATAATTGATAGTGGTTGCTCACATCACATGACTGGTGATAAAAGTAAATTTGAAACCTTAAACTATTGCAAAGGTGGTAGTGTTAAGTTTGGTAATGACAAACCATGTCCTGTGAAAGGAAAAGGATCAATAAAATTGACTTATAAGATCACATATGATGATGCCAATTGGGTTGAAGCACTGAACTGTAATTTGATGAGTGTTTCTCAGTTGAATACTTCTGGATACCAAGTTGAGTTTCATCACAGAAAAGCTAAGATCTTTAATGCTACTAGTGAACTGATTGGAAGTGGAGAATATACAAGAGGTAATTTTTTCTATTTAGATTTATTTGACGAGACATGTTTGTTTTCACAATATGGTGATATATGGTTATGACATAAGAGGTTATTGCATGTGAACTTTGACAATTTGGTAAACATTAGTAAGATGCAAAGAGTAAGAGGGTTAGGAAGATTGAAGAAACCTGATAATGTTATATGTAAGCAATGTTAGTTGGGAAAAATGACAAAGTCTAGTTTTAAGAGAAAAACCTATATTTCTGATCATGTTTTGGAATTGGTTCATACTAACCTTTGTGGACCTATTGATATACAAATTTACTAAGGTTATAAATATTTGATACTATTTGTTGATGATTACTCTAGAATGATGAGTGTAATGTTTCTCAAAGAAAAATCTAATGCTTTTCAATTGTTTAAGTGGTATTTGGAAAAAGTTGAAAAAGAGATAGGTAAGAACTTGAGATGTCTGAGATCTGACAGAGGAGGAGAGTTTATATCTAATGAGTTCAACCTATTCTGCAATGATAGAGGAATTAAAAGACATATGTCTTCTCCAAGGACTCACCTACAAAATGGCATATCCGAGAGAAGGAATAGATCAATAATGGATTGTGCTAGAAAACTAATGATAGAAAATAATGTTGCACAAAAGTACTGGAGAGAAGTTGTAAGTAGAACAGTCTATACCTTAAACCAAGTACAAGTCAAGAAAGGTACTAATATTATACCATATGAGTTATGGTATGGTAATGCACCTAATGTAAAATATTTTAAAGTTATTGGGAGAAAATTTTATATACTGAAGGACAATAGAAATGGAAAACTTGATGCTAAGAGTGATGAAGACATATTCCTAGGTTATTCCACTAAGAGAAAAGTTTATATGTGTTTGAATTATAACACTGACAAAGTTGTGGAAAGTGAAAATGTTAGAATTGATAAATATGCAAAAAAGAATGAAGTGGAATGAAAGTAAGAACCTGAAGATTATAGAGCTTTCGTTTATATGAACGAAGGAGAGATCAACAGTGTGTCTAAACTAGAAAAAGAAGTTGTCAAACAACAGAATGATGCTGCCGAGAAACAACAAGAAAATGCCAAGTTACAGAAAGACATTGTTGAGAATCAGGAGGAAACTGTTGAGCAATCTAAAAATGAAACACAAACACAAAATGAACTTGAAATTAAGTTTGATGATGAATTTGAGGATGAACAACAAGAGAAAATAAGACCAGAGCCTACACTAGAAAAATATGTAATAAGACATCATAAATCAAATCAAATTATTGGAGATAAAGATTTAGAGGTCATGACAAGAAGAAAATTGAAAAATGAGACATGTTTATTGTGTGAATTTGAGTTAAAATCAGTGAAAGATGCTTTAGGTATTAAAGATTGGATACAGGCCATGAATGAAGAAATTGAACAAATTGAGAAGAAAAACACTTGGACACTAGTACCTAGACCAAAGGACAAGAATGTTATTGGAACAAAGTGGGTATTTAGAAACAAGCTGAATTAACATGGAGAATTTATAAGAAATAAGGCCAGACTTGTATGCAAAGGTTATACCCAATAAGAAGGCATTGACTATGGTGAGACATTTTCCCCAATTGAAAGATTGGAAGGAGTTAAAAATCTATTGGCTTATACAGCTTACAAAGATTTCAAAGTATATCAAATGGATGTCAAATCAGCATTTTATGAATGGAATACTAGAAGAAGAGGTATACATTGAACAAGATGAAGGATTTGTTGATTCAAGAAAGAATAATATGGTTTGCAAGATATATAAAGCATTGTATGGATTGAAGAAAGCCCCTAGAGCATGGTATGAGAGATTGCACAATTACTTAGTCAAGATTGGATTTACAAGGACAAATGACAACAATAATTTGTACTTAAAGTCTGAGAAAGTTTAAGGGATATTATTAGCTAAAATATTTGTTGATGATATCATATTTGGAGGACAAGATGTTTTATGCCAATTATTTGCAAAAGAGATAAAAAATGAATTTGAGATGTCTATGTTTGTAGAGATCAAATCCTTTGTTGGTTTGCAAGTATATCAGATGAAGAAAGGTATCTACATTACACAATCTAACTATATCACGAAGATACTAAATTGTTTTGGCATGGAGGACTCTAGACCTGTAAGTACTCCTATGGCTACTAGATAGAAACTATCAAAGACTGATGAGACACCTATAGTGAATCAAACCCTGTATAGATTAATGATTGGAAAACTACAATATGTTGTCCACAGTAGACCAAATATTTGCATTAGCAATTGGGATTATTGCAATATTTTCTGCAAATCCTAAAGATAGTCACATGAATGCAGTAAAAAGGATTCTGAGATATTTGAAGGGATCAGAGTAATATGGACTATATTACAAGAAGAATGAGAAGTTTGAACTGAAAGTTTACACATATGCAGATTGGGAAGGTAATGTTGATGACAGAAAGAGCACAAGTGGAGGTGCATTCTTTTTAGGAAAGAGATTAGTCTCTTGGACAAGAAAGAAATAGAACTTTATTTCTTAATCTATAGCAGAGGCTAAATATGTCATGACAGCAGTGAATTATTCAAACATAGTGTGGATCAAGAAATTGTTGAAAGGTATGAACGAAGAGATCACAGAACCAATTGTTATTTTTTGTGATAACTCTAGTGCTATTAATATTTCAAAGAGCCATGTGATGCGTACAAAGACCAAGCATATTACTATCAAGTATCATTACTTGAGAGAGCTGGTACAAGACAAATAAGTAAGACTTTAATATATTAATACAAAGGAATAGTTGGAAAATATATTTACTAAGGCTTTACCTAAGGATTCTCATGAGTATCTAAGAGGAAAATTAGGGGTGGTTCCCCTATCTGAGGCTAATTGAGATCATATGGAGTGGTTGCATCAAATATATTACATAGAATATATGATAGATTGATACAAAAGGTGGTCACACTTTAGGTGTTGCCTGAAGCTATGAAGTGTTAAGAAAATGATGTTGATAAGTCATAAGCAAGATGACAGAGGGAACATAGAATTCAGAAACCTGACACAGAGATATCTACATAATGAAGATGTATGTCTTTGGTATTTTTTTTAAAGAGGGATATATACATAAGAGAAATCAGTAAGGAAATAAAGAGAGAGATATGCTATGAGGGAGATATTCAGAAAAGAAACATAGATATATAAGATATAGAGAGAAATCTATCCAAGAGGGAGAAATATTTGTATTGGAGAGAATTAGAATGAAGCTAAGGACATAAATGAAAATCTATTTACAGAACATACTTTTTGGATTGTTTGGGAACCTTGCATAAATTTTTTGTTTGAATGTGTTTTCCATCAATGCCAAAGAGGGAGATTGTTGGAAACTACAATTGAAACAATTGTTATATTTTTATTGATGTCAAAAAAAAACTGGTAAGACAATTGTTATCTTGTAAAGTGCCATATCAATTGATTGATGAAAAAGATTTGAAAATGAGAGATAACAAGAAGATCTGATGAAATGGTTGAGTTATGTGAAACTACAATGGGTACTTGATGAGATCTCACCTTAACGAGGTAATGTATTGTTTATCTTAAGTCTAAATGAAGTTTGGATGACTACAAGATTATTATTGACCGAGTTATAGAGTAGAAGATTAAGGAGCTTAAGTTTGTGTCGAGTGATGCGAGTGTCAACCGAGTGCTAGTACATGCCGAGAAAATTTAGTGTCGACCGAGCATCAGTATTTGCCAAGCGTCAGTGAATTACTGAGTTATTTAGTGATGACCGAATGACATAACACAGTATTGACCGAGTGTCAGTATTATGACAGTTTGAGAGAGATTTGAGATCCCAACCGACATAGTTGATTTTCTTGGGAAATGTGAAGCATATTTAAGATAAGGATGATTGTGGTGGATAATTAAATGATCATTTAATATATGTTTAGCCATTTTCAAGAAAGATTTTTAGGATGTATTCTACAATGTAGATGGAAACAAAATGTTGGAAGAATTCATTGGATCTGACCAAACCCTAAAATATACAATGATGGTTAAGAGGCAACAAATTGAGTTACCTTTTCAGAGAGGTATAAGATTAACCTAATTATAGGTTATGTGAGAGTGTGGTATGAGGTTAATTTAGTTGATTGACATAATCTAAGTAGAAAGAAGAAAAGGCTGAAGAGAGCAGTATAGGACTGCACACTGGTGATTGCTTGGAGGATTTCCATGTAGATCTGAGTGATAGAGATGACGATGAAGGCTAGTTAGTGAATTAGCATTTGAGATATAATTGGATTTATATTTTCAAAGTGAGTTGTATGTTTCAGATCACAATTTGTTGTTACTTTCTAACCATTGTATCAGTTACAAAATCCTTTTAAACAAGGTTGACTGAATAGTTGTATTGTTAAATCCTTTAATAAAGGTGACATTCTAATGGAATGGTCTATGCCCTCTAACAAGGCTCACTTCTAATATAGTTATTAAATCCTTTAACCAAGTCACATTTAACAATGTGTATTATAACCTTTAGTCAGGTTAGATTTTCACAGAGCTCACTTCAGAAGAGTGAAACATTGGTAGCATGTTACTGGGAATTTTTCCCATATTGGTTTTCTACGTTAAATCCTGGTGTCATACTTATGTGAATGTTATTTGATGTGTTGTACTATTAAGAGATTTATATTCTGCAAGTTGGTTACATTAGGACAATAATCTGCAATTTTATATTATTGATTATATGATATAGAGACCGAGTGGATTACTGAGTGGATCTGAGTTGGTTGAAGTGTTTGAAAGTTTAATTGGTACATCTGGACCTAGGATAACTGATTCACCCCCCTCTCAATTATTTTGAATCACTCTAACAATATATCCACTAGAAATAGAAAATACATACATAAAAGAAAAGAGCACAAAATTCTACCCCAAATAAAATAAAAAATTTCATAAAAAAGGAGCTCAGATGAGTGAGTTATGGGGTTTTAAAAATCATCTTCAAATCTGAAAGTACAATCCGTGAGGGGTCTAAAAATTTGAAATCTGATGATGTCAAAAAATAGAATGGTTAGATTTGATGGCTTAATGGTCATCTTGAAACTTTATCATGCTAAATTTGATGGCTAAATGGTCGTATTTGGAAAGAAAAATACCCCTAAAAAGACATTCAAATAAGCATCAAAATTAAACTCATAAAAGATGACATCACTTTTGATTCGATGCTGATCTGTTGATGGTAACGAGTCCCTTAACACGTGGCACTTTTTGATTCACTAGTATTTGTCTGTGTGTCACTAAGCTCTGGTGATGCGGTCGTGTGTGCTTGAGCGCAGGTATGGTGGTGATAGGAGGGGCGCCACTCAGGTTGGTCAGGGGAATGTGGGATTTGTTTATCCCATATTCACTCTATTTTTAAACTCTTTATGGTTCATATAGAAAATGGAAAAAAGTATAAGAAAGTCACCGATAGTATCAGTGTGGTCATCAACTAGTGTGGGGATTTGCTTGACATTAAAAAAAATTGTTTTAAACTTGTTTTGTTAAGATATTTTGACAGCTTGCAAATTTTTTAGGACTTACTAATCTCATATTGAAAGGGTTTCATGACTTCTATAGAATATATCCAAAAACACACAAATAAAATGGAAAAATAAGGTCGGTCGTTGTGGGCTTGACATGAAACTTTATTTGAATGATATGTGTGGGGACTTAACTATTCAATCAATTTTGTAGGGCACATATCTAGGATGCCTGTTCTAATTTTGTTGCCGGTGAAATATCTGAAAAACATAGATAGAAGAGACCTAAAAATAAATTTTTTTCCCAAATAAAATATATCGTGCTGAATAAATACTCTGTGAATAAAATATAGACTATGTAGATAAAATATTATTTTAACAAAATCGTATGGTCGCTATAAAATTGGGTAGTACAGTCTGATTTGCAGAAATAATTTCCTCAGATTTGGCTTTCACCCAAAATAGACAAATTTATTGTCAAAATTTGTTAGAACAGCCTCCTAGACTCAATGGTGAGGTCAGAGCTTTCTCTAAACGTTCTCAAAAACATTTCTCCCCAAATCTAAATACAAGCCCTCCAACAAATTAAGCAAGATCTCTCTAAATGGGCTAAGCAATGTTATTTTAATGCCTCTGATACCATGTAAGAATTTGCTTTGATACCATGTAAGAATTGCTCTGATACCATGTAATAATTTTCCTAAGGAAATATGCCAAGGTCTAGAACCCCAATGAATAGCACAAAGAAGAGAGAAGATGAACAAGAATAAACTATATTCTCATCAATATGATCGATTGGATTAACTAATATAATGAACTTTTGTCTTCTTATATAGGCAAGGAAATAGGGGTACATGATAAGAAGTAAACAATTTAGCACTCATACAAGATGGAAGCACATGTCCACCAAAGATAGATCATCCTCCATTGTGCAATGAAGTATATGAAACAATGTGAGGATGATAAGGGGTAAGTGCACAATGATGAGGTGCCGAAAAGGGGATATAAGATGCCACTTTGTATTTGTGAAATAAAAAAACTCTGAACTTGAATGAGACATTGAGGATAGTTAGACTCAAAATTTCAAAATGTGACAAGAAAAAGAGTTGTTCTACTCCAAGTCTAGTTTCTAAACTACTACTTTATTTTAAAAATTATGGAGATTAAGGCCCTCAAAAAGGGAGAGCATAAAAAGTGGTCCTATTTTTTGTGAAAAAACATACATATTGTCTAGTGTGCTCCCCCTAAAATGTTAATTTTTTTAAAAAAAAAACTATATCACTCCAGTGAGAAGTTATTTAACACCACCTAGTTTATCCCATATTTTTCTACTAATTGTTTAATGAAAGTATGATTTTTTGTGAATTTCCGAAGTGGACACATCCTGAAAACATGAAATTTTTGTCTACTCCCCCTAGGAAATCATTGAAAACTAATCAAAAATCAAAATTTTTTTTTAAAGTGTGTAGAATGGAGTCTAGTTTCTAAAAATATAACTTGTTTCAAAATTCAATGAACAAGCCAAAATCTAAGCCCAAAATAATATACGTTAGTTTTTGAAAAAAATCGGACACACATACAAAACAAATTAGAGATGTAAAGCTTAACATAATTAGAATTAAAAAAAATTATATGGTTAGATAGCTAACAAAGAGATCTACAATATCAAGCTGTCTAATTTTATCATTATTTAAACACGTACAAACCTGACAAGGAGCACACAAGAAAAAATGTGATTTTATTGTATGTTTGGTGGAAAACACGTCTCATACCTATTTGAATCCTCCAAGCATTTACGTTGGATCTCCAAGTAAAATCCAAGCCTTAGGCTTGGTAAATTATAAAGTAGTTCAATGCATGTGCACACAATAGCGCGTATGCACTATTCAAATTTATGGTTTACATAGCTCGTACGTGCTATAGTGCATACATAGTATAGCATGTTTGTGCTATGTAAACCATAAATTTGAATAACAAGTGCACACAGTACGTGTACGCATTATTGTGGGTATGAGCTATTCAAATTTATGGTTTACATAGGGTGTACATACTCTATAACAAGAAGAAAAGGCTCTAGATAAAGATTTTTTGACAGTTTTTAGGAAATTTCAAACTTAGCCAAATTTTAGAAATCAACACATTGTCTTCAGGATGATTCCCAGTGGACTATTGATTATAACCTTAATCCCTTGACTTGTGAATGATTGTTTTGCGATCATTTCTCATTGTATTGTTTATGCTATGATTACTTCAATAATTAATATGTATGTTTAACCATGTTAGGAGAGAGAGAGAGAGAGAGAGAGAGAGAGAGAGAGAGAGAGAGAGAGAGAGCATTAATCATTGTAGGAAATTCTTTAGGGTTCTAAGTGGTTCTAATGTATCAATAAGGGGTCATAATGGGTCCTAAGTGGTCCTAGGTCCCTACCCATTAATACCTCTTAGGAAACATTAGGACCCCTTAGGATACATTATGGCCTCTTAAGACCCCTTAAAATACATTAATCATCATAGGAAACACTAATGGGATTTAATATGTTCTAATGTGTCCTGATGTTTCGTAAGGGGTTTTACTGGATTCTAAGTGGTCTTAAGAACCCTTAGGACCCATTACAACCCCTTAGGACCCATTGAGACCCATTATGATACATTAGGACTCAATAGGACCCCTTAGAACACATTAATAGTCATAGGACCAATGAGAGAGAGAGAGAGAGATAGCATTAATCACCGTAGGACACTCTTTAGAGTTCTAAGTGGTTCTAATTTATCATAAGGGGTCATAATGGGTCCTAAGTGGTCCTAAAACCCTTTATGACCCATTAAAACCTCTTAAGATAGATTAGGACCCACTAGGACCTCTTATGACATATTAGGACCTCTTAGGACCCCTTAGAATGTATTAATCATTATAGGACACACTAATGGGCTCTATTGTGTCCTAATTTGTCCTAATGTTTATTAAGGGGTTCTAATGGGTTCTAAGTAGTCCTAGGAACCCTTTGGACCCACTACGACCCCTTCAGATCCATTAAGACCCATTAGAACACATTGGGACCCATTAGGACCCCTTAGAACACATTAATAGTCATATGAATCATGAGAGAGAGAAGGTGAGGACCCATTATGACCCCTTAGGACCCCTCTCTCTACATATTAAGGGTTGGAAGGATTTTTATGGGGTCCTAGGACACATTAACGTGTCCCAGGACCCCTTACCATACACTAATGAATGGTAAGGGGTCTTGAGGTATCCTAAGACACATTAATGTGTCCTAGGACCCCTTATGACCTCTTATGACCATTTAGGATCACTAAGATGAATGGTAAGGGGTCATAAGGGTTCCAAGGACACATTAATGTGTTTTAGCACCCCTTATGACCCCTTAGGACCCTCTAGGACCCCTCTCTCTACATCTTAGGAGTCATAAAATTGTTAAGGTGTCCCAGGACACATTAATGTTTTATAGAACCACTTAGACCCCTTACAACCCCCTAGGACCCATTACCATACACTAATGAATGGTAAGGGGTCCTAAGGGGTGCTAAGACACATTAATGTGTCCTAGGATCCTTCATGACACCTTAAACACTTTTAAGTCACCTAAAATATATGATAAGGGGTCCTAAGCAGTCATAAGGATCCTAGGACACATTAATGTGTCCTAGGACCCCTTATGACCCATTAAGACCCTCAAGGACCCCTCTCTCTAAATATTATGGTTAAAAGGGTTTATAATGTGTTTTAGGAACCCTTAGACCCCTTAGGACACCTCACCATACACTAATGAATGCTAAGGGTTGCTAAAGGGTCAATAATGGTCTTAAGAGGTCTTATGACACATTACTCTTTCGTAGGACCCCTTAAAACCCCTTAAAATACCTTGAAATAAAAAAAATGAATCGTAAGGGGTCCTAAGGAGTCCTCACTAGTCTTAAGGGGTTATAGGACACATTACTATATCACAAGACCCTTTAAGAACACTTAGGACCCCTTACCATACACTAATGCATGGTAAGGGGTTGTAAGGGGTCTTACAACACATTAAGTTGTCCTAAAACCCCTTATGACCCTTTAGCACCCCTAAGTTGTAGGCCAAGTGGTCATACGGGGTCCTAGGACACATTAATGTGTCCTACAATGCCTAATGACCCCTTAGTACCCTTTAGGACTCCTCTCTACATCTTAGGTGTCATAAGGGTTGTTAACGTGACCTAGAACACATCACTGTGTCCTAAGACCTCTTAAGACCCCTTAGGACCCCTTACCATAAAATAATGTATAATAAGAGGTTGTAAGGGGTCTTAAGGTGTTCTAGGACACATTAATGTGACCTATAGCCCCTTATGACCCCTTAGGACCCTTTAAGATCCCTAAGATGTATGATAAGGGGTCATAAGGTGTCCTAAGGGGTCATAAGGGGTTTTAGGACATTAAGACCTCTTACAACCCCCCTTAGGACCCTTGAAGACCCCTCTCTGTACTGTGTCCTAGGACCCTATATGACCCCTTGGTACCCTTTAGGACTCCTCTCTACATCTTAGGTGCCATAAGGGTTGTTAACGTGACCTAGAACACATCACTGTGTCCTAAGACCTCTTAAGACCCCTTAGGACCCCTTACCATAAAATAATGTATAATAAGAGGTTGTAAGGGGTCTTAAGGTGTTCTAGGACACATTAATATGACCTATATCCCATTATGACCCTTTAGGACCCTTTAAGATCCCTAAGATGTATGATAAGGGGTCATAAGGTGTCTTAAGGGGTCATAAGGGGTTTTAGGACATTAAGACCACTTACAAGCCCCCTTAGGACCCTTGAAGACCCCTCTCTTTACATCTTAGGGGTCATAAGGGTTTCTAAGGGGTCCTAAGACACATTAATGTGCCCTATGACCCCTTATACCCCTTACCATACAGTAATGAATGGTAAGGGGTCCTAAGAGTTCATAAGTGGTCTTAAGGGATCGTAGGACACATTAATGTGTCTTATAACCCCTTATGACCCCTTAATATCCTTTAAGACTCCTAAGATGTATGGTAAGGGGTCCTAAGGTGACCTAAGGGTCAAAAGAGGTCGTAGGACACATTAATGCATCCTAGGACCCCTTATGACCCTTAAAGACCTCTATCTCTACATCTTAAGGATCATAAGGGTTGTTAAGGTGTCTTATGACACATTAATGTGTCCTAGGACCCCTTACACCCCTTACGACCCCTTAGGAAGCCTTAATATACACTAGTGAATGGTAATGTGTCCTAAGGGGTTGTAAGGGGTCTTAAGACACATTAATATGGCATAGGACCCCTTATGATCCCTTACAACCTTTTAGGACCCTTAAGATGTATGGTAATTCTTCCTAAGGGGTCATAAGGGGAACTAGAAAACATTAATGTGTCCTAGGACCCCTTATGACCCCTTAGGACCATTTAGCACCCCTAAGATGTAGTGTGAGGGGTTCTAGGGGGTCCTAGGACACTTTAATATATCCTAGGACCCCTTATGACCCCTTTCTCTACATATTAGGTGTTATAAGGGTTATTAACAGGTCTTAGGACATATTACTGTGTCTTAGGATTCCCTAACACCCATTGATGTGTCCTATAACCTCTTATTACCCCTTAGGAACCTTTAATATCCCTTAGATGTATTTTAAGGTTTTGTAATGGGTCATAAGGGGTCCTAGGACACATAATGTGTCCTAAGACCCCTTATGACCCTTTACGACCCCTCTCTCTACATCTTAGGGGTCATAAGGGTTTTTAAGGAGTCATAGTCCACACATTAATGTGTCTTAGGACACCTTAGACCCCTTAAGACACCTTAAGACCCCTTACCATACACTAGAAAATGTTAAGGGTTTTAGAAGCAACCGTAAGGGGCTGTAAGGGGTCATAAGACACATTAATGTGTTGTAGGATCCCTTATTACCCCTTACAACCCTCTAGGATCCTTCTGATTTATGATAAGGTGTCCTAAGGGGTCATAAGTGGTCTTAGGACACATTAATGTGTCCTACAACCCCTTATGATCCCTTAGGACCCTTGAAGACCACTCTCTCTACATCTTAGGGGTTGTAGGACACATTAATGTGTCTTAGGACCCCTTTTAACCCTTACGACCCCTTATGACCCCTTACCATACATTAATGAATTATAAGGAGACCTAAGGGATTGTAAGTGGTCATATGACACATTAATGTGTCTTAGAACCCCTTAGGACCCTTTACGACACCTAAGATGTATGATAACGGGTCCTCAGGTGTTTTAAGGGGTCATAAGTGGTCCTAGGACATATTAAAGGGTCATAATGGGACATAAGGGGTCCTAGGACACATTAATGTGTCATAGGATGCATTTTGACCACTTAGGATCATTGAAGACCCCTCTCTACATCTTACATGTTATTAAGGGGTCTTAAGGGGTCCTAGGATACATTAATGTGTCCTAGGACCCATTATGACCCATTACAACTCTTAATATGTATGGTAAGGGGGCATAAGGGGTCTAGGACATGTTAATGTGTTCTAGGACCCCTTATGACCCCATATGACCCCTCTCTACATCTTAGGGGTCATAAGGCTTATTAAGGGGTTGTAAGTGATCTTAAGGGGTCATAGGACAATATTAACGTGTCCTAGAACCCCTTATGACCCCTTAAGACCATCTACGACCTCTAAGATGTATGATAAAGGGTCCTTAGGTGTCCTAATGGGTCATAAGGGATCCTAAGACATAGCAATGTGTCCTAGAACCCCTTATGACTCCTTAGGGCCCTTAGAAAACCCTCTCTCTAAATATTATGGGTTGTAAGGGTTTTTAAGGGGTCCTAAGACACATTAATGTGTCTTATGACCCCTTATACCCTATAGGAACCCTTACCATAAATTAACAAATGGTAAGGGGTCCTAAGAGTTTGTAAGTGGTCTTAAGGGATCTTATGACACATTAATGTGTCCTATAACCCCTTATGACCCCTTAAGAGCCTTTACGATCCCTAAGATGTATGGTAAGGGGTCCTAAGGTTTCCTAAAGGTCAAAAGGGATGCTAGGTAATGTGTCCTAGGACCCCTTATGAAAATTTAGGACCCTTGAAGACCCCTCTCTCTACATCTTAAGGGTCATAAGGGTTGTTAAGGTGTCTTATAAAATATTAATATGTCTTAGGACCCCTTAGACCCCTTGTAACACCTTAGGATTCCTTACCAAACACTAATGAATGGTAATGTGTCCTAAGGGGTAGTAAGGGGTCTTAAGACACATTTATGTGTCATAGGACCCCTTATGACCGACCCCTTACAACATTTGAGGACCCTTAATATGTATGGTAATTGATCCTAACGAGTCATAAGGGATCCTAAAACACATGAATGTTTCCTAGGAGCCCTTATGACTCCCTAGGAATCTTTAGTACCTCTAAGATGTAGGGTAAGGGGTCCTAAGAGGTCTTAGGATACTTTAATATGTCCTAAGACCTCAGATGACCCTTTAGTACATTTTAGGACTGTTCTTTCTACATCTTTGGTGTTATAAGGGTTGTTAATGGATCCTAGGACATATTACTATGTCCTAGGACTCCCTAACACCCCTTAGAACCCCTTACCATACACTAATGTATGGTAAGGGTTCATAAGGGGTCTTAGGACACATTAATGTGTCCTATAACCCCTTATGACCCCTTAAGACACTTTAATACCCCTAAGATGTATGGTAAGTTTTTGTAAGGTGTTATAAGGGGTCATTGGACACATTCATGTGTCCTAGGACCCCTTATGACCCTTTAAGACTCATCTCTCTACATATCATGGGTCTTAAGGGTTTTTAAGGGGTCATATCCTATACATTAATGTGTCACAAGACTCCTTAGACCCCTTACGACCCCTTACTATACACTAAAAAATGTTTAGGGGTCTTAGAAGGGGTCGTAAGGGGTCTTAAGACACATTAATGTGTTTTAGAATCACTTATGACCCCTCACGACCCTTTAGGACCACTAAGATGTATGATAAGGGGTCCTAAGGGGTCATAAGGGGTCTTAGGACACTAATGTGTCCTATAACCCCTTATGACACCTCAGGACACTTAAAGACCCCTCTCTCTACATATTAGGGGTTATAAGGGTTGTTAAGGGGTCGTAGGACATATTAATGTATCCTAAAACCCCTTAGAATCTCTATGACCCCTTTGGACCCATTACCATACATTAATGAATTGTAAGGAGTCCTAAGGGATTGTAAGTGGTCTTAAAGGGTCATATGACAACTTAACGTGTCTCAGAACCCCTTAGGACCCTTGAAGACACCTAAGATGTATATTAATGGGTAATAAGGTGTCCTAATGGGTCATAAGTGGTGCTAGGATGGATTATGACCACTTAGGATCATTGAAGACCCCTATAAACATCTTAGGGGTTGTAAGGGTTGTATTGGGTCTTAAGGGGTCCTAAGACATAATAATGTGTCCTAGGATCCCTTATGACCTATTGTGGCTCTTTAGGGCCTCTAGGATATATGGAAATGGGTCATAAGGGGTTCTAAGACATGTTCATGTGTCCTAGGACCCTTATGACCCTCTAAGACCCCTCTCTCTACATCTTAGGGGTCCTAAGTGTTTTTAAGTGGTCCTAAGGGTTTGTAAGTGGTCTTAAGGGCTCCTATGACATATTAACGTGTCCTAGAATGCCTTATGACCCCTTATGACCCTTTACAACCCATAAGATGTATGATAAGGAGTCATAAGGTATCCTAATGGGTCATAAGGGTTCCTAAGACATAGTAATATGCCTAGGACCCCTTATGACTCCGTAGGGCCCTTGAATAACCCTCTCTATACATCTTAGGGGTCATAAGGGGTTTTAAGGGGTCCTAGGGCCTAAGACCCCTTAGACCCCTTACCATACACTAATGAATGGTAAGGGGTCATATGGGTTTGTTGGTGGTCTTAAGGGGTCCTAGGACACATTAACATGTCCTAGAACATCTTATGAAACCGTAGGACCCTTCACCACCACTAAGATGTATGGTAAGGTCTCTCTCTCTCTCTCTCTCTCTCTCTCTCTCTCTCTCTCTCTCCTAA
>MU223769.1:2340279-2377205 GCA_018584345.1 Thuja plicata | reverse complement strand
TCACCTATACTTCTCTGCAATAACTGCCTCTCTTGTCCGTGAACAGTGCATGGCCAAGTGTTCTCCTTGTCACCGCCTAAGACTTCTTCTCCCTTCTCTTGGTACTTCTGGAAACTCAGTCATAACTTTGTTCTTTCCTGCAACACACTGAATCTCGTCTTGTTCACCGTCATTGAAACAAATCTATTTAAATGTCGGCAGACTGCTCTGTGCATGACCCTTGTGACTAGAAACCCCTCTGATCAAATCTGGAACACGAGCACAGAGAAACCATGGCTGTCGAGCGTTCTCCCCTGTCATCTTGCCGCCAGAACTTCAAATTCAAAGTCCTGTGACCTAGCGACCAACGACTAGTCTCCTTGTCGTGAGCATCAGACATTGACCCTGGTTAAATCTCACGACCTGGCAACAAGGTATCATTTAACTCCTGCTAAACCCGAGCTCAGATCCAGCGACATCCCGACTGTGAAATTTTGAAGTCGGGAGACATTTCACTTAACTCACCATTTTTCTAGTGACCCAGCGCCTAACTGCTACCTTTTAACCGTCACGACTTGTCGCCTGATCGCCAGATGCTCATGCCTCCTTTCAAGATAACACGACAACCCTTAGCTCTGTGACAGATGTCATCTTTTCTTTTGTCCATGTAACATTTTCTGAACAACTGAGTCATCGCCCCTTTTCTAGCGACAACCCGACTGAGTATTTCTACTAACATCAAATAGTTAGTCGCATGGTCGGGAATGTTATCTCTTAACCACCATTTAATCACAAGACCACGCGACTGAAGAAAGAGCTTAACTGTTTGACTGAGCTGATCCAGCGACTATGCGACATGAAGTAGGTGCAAGGTCGGGAGACATTTCTTTGACTTGCCATTTCTTCTCACGATCACCCGAATGAAGGTGGGTCTCGTTCTTTTAAAAGCTTATATCATGAGTTCAAGCGACAACCCGACTGAAAAGAAATCGCTAAGTCTCGAGTCACTGAGAGAATATTCCATTTCTTAATGAGACTATGCGACACAAGGCAAAAGCGAAGTCGGGAGATGATTAAGCATATTCGATTCTGGTAAAGCGATCAAGCGACCTGACTTATGGCACATGTCTTAAGTGACTTAAAAAGGTAACGATGAAATATAATGAGCCAAGGCTTAGGGTTTATTATCTTGTTTGCATGAAAGACTGAGGGTTTACAGGGGTTCTGAGGGTTTAGACATGAAGCCTGGAAAACAAGACAGAGGAAACAAGATAGGGTAAACCAGGCCAAATTGCACGGAAATGAGAAATTTGGGCAACAGGTCCTTTTGACATCTTATTACTTAAGTTTATATAGGTTCCAAATGAAATATTTATCACTTTGTCTCATATCATATGTAAGATTAAGACACTTATCACAATCTCATGATACTTGTCCACTATATGTCTCATTTCATAATATTAAGACACTTCTCATGTAATCTTATGATATCTTATCCCTTCCCTTGGCCTATATAACCAAGAGGTTCCCTTTGTAATCTTGATTCTCAAGCTCATTGTAAGATTTACATTCTCTTGAGTAGAATATAGTTCATTCATGTTTATTTATGACTTATCTATTTGATTTCCATCCCTCATTTGCATCTTGGTATTCTTGTCAGCCAACTCTTACATTTAGTCATGTTATAAGAGTAATTGTATTCTCAAACATAGGTAAACACTAAATATGTAAGAGGTAGGATGGTTTTCAATGTCCCTTCCATTTTCTTTCCACATTTCTTACTCTTTATGTGATATTGGCTTTATGCCTGTGAATTGTATAGTTGACATTTGGATGTGGATCTCCTTGTGGTGTGTGATCCTACTTTTTATTTTTCATTGTTGTGTTATATGATTTTGAGTGCTCATATCATGCTCTACTTTCTTTTATGTTCCGCAAGTGACTAGTTGGTAGTATTGTGATGAATTTATCCTTGGTGATATGATTATGTTTAATTCATAAAGATGTTTTTTTATCTCCTCATTCTAGTTGTGAGAACTTCCTGACTCACTGGGTGGTTGTTGCGGTCTGACCTGGAGTTGTGGTGCTTGACAAATGGGATAGACTAATATTGTGAATCTGAATTGAGATGTGAATATAGTTTTTGATTGGAGTAATAAATAGTATAGATAGTAATAAGAAATGAATCATTTTTCATGTTACATGGATTTGATAAGATATCATATTACTAAAAATGTTGGGATGTTGACCTTGTTTAGGAATATTGATGTGTTTAGTATTGGAAAGATATAATATTGATGATTTATGCATATTGGTCATATTGATGTTGTTAGTTTTATTGCGTATGATTTACTTATAACTCTAATTGGTGATGTTGAAATGTTACTTATTATCATAAATATTGTGATGATTATGTTATATGTTAATGATATATTGATGTAGTCTAACCCATGTTTCTAATAATGATTATTGCAGATGATTTAAGATATTGATGTGCTTTATGTTACATGCTTATGTTGATATTTAGATGGATGATGCCATATTAATCATTCATGAGACCCATACAATATTTTGATTCACCCTTCCCTGATTGTATTAGCAGACATATTATATTTATGCACATGTTTTATTTTTCATGCAAAAGGGTATGTAGGTACCGGGATTGACTCCACTTGGCTTCACAAGTCTTAGTATGCATGTCGTTGAGGGGAGATAGCATTAAGGCCCAAATTATTCCTAGCCTGAGCCACTGTCCTAATTAGGAACAAGTTCTTAGTGTCTTGACTTACTCTATCAGATTGTCATGGTGACAAATCCTGATTAACCTGATTTCTTTTTCTTGTGTCTTGGTTTGGTTTGAGGGTGTTGGTTTTATTGACGATGCATTATTTTTTAGATTAATATATGATTGATTAAATCATGTTTAAGATATCTTATTGATTAATTATATTTAATCAACATTGCTATTCTAGATATTAAATAATCTTTTATCAATTATATCATGGATTACTTATATATTATTATTAATGCCTTGTGAAGTCCCCTATGAATTATATAATTATTTGTGAGTAATATTTATGTTTGATAAGGATATTAATTATTATTGTTATTATTAATAAAGGATATTTATATTCTTGTTTATACATAATCATTTTAGTAAATAATATATATTTGTGTGAAGGATAATTCTTATTGGTAATTTATTATTGTGGGAAAGTGATATTTGTTTGGAGATTAATTATTATTTTTTAAATTAATTTATTAATGGGTAGATTTTTATGTGTTGTCAATAATTATTTAATCCTCATATTTTAATGAGTGGATAATTAGATGGTGATAACATGTTCTATGATCTTTCTAAAATGAAACCTTCCATTCTATTTTGAATTTTGTAAGGGAATTGTTGTCATTTACATGAAGCTTTTTGGTTTGATTTTTTACTTCTTTTTGAATTTTGATTTATCGGTGGATTTTAATTATGGGTTATCTAATTTCTACTAAATCTATATTTTGTTGTAAGAAGAAAGTATTTATTATTTTGAGGATATTATCTAGAGGTTGCTTATTTAATATTTTTTATTGCTTTTTGGAGTCTATTTGAGATTTTTGAGGGAAGTTTTTTTCTTCTTCTCATAGAAGTTTTGGAAGGATTTTTGGGAAGATTAAGCAACCATTTTTGTAAGAATTGATAAATGGGGTTTCACATTTTTAATTTTAGAGGATTCTTTTGATGGAAGAAGGGAGAGGATTAAATTTTGAAAGTTTTTTGTAGAAATTGTTATTTAATGTTTGAAGAAGGTTTTTTGTTTGTGAGAATCGAGAGGGTTTTTGTACAATTTGTTGGAGAACTTGTTGGCTTTTATTGATGTGGATTGTGGAGAAGTTTTCTTCTATGCATTGAGATTGCATTGGTTCTTCATTTTCTTCTTCTCTTTCATTCATATTTGTTCTTTGGAGGATTCTAGGTAGGGAATTGAATCCCTCTTTAAATTATTTAAATATTGTTTATGCTTGAATTTTAATTTTTTAGGTTAGAATACAACTATGAATCTATATTTTTCAATAAGTTGATAATATGAAAGTGTGGGTTTAAATTTATATTGTTATATTGTTATCTTGTTTCTTTTTCGTTTTCCTATGAACTGATTTTTTAAGATTTGTCTTTAGGTTTTTATTTTTATTTTATTTTAGGGTTGATTTGATTTGATTTATAGAAGGTAATCAGATCTAAAGCTGGTCTCCACTTTATTTCATTTCCAAATTCAAATTAATACTCAATTTGTAGCCCCAAGTCTTGACATGCAAATGCATAGTTTAATATGTTTTTACCAATCATTTGCATTGAAAGAACTACAAATGAATTACAAAATATTGAAAATATATTGCATAATATTTTAATTTTATATCAAAATCATTCAATTTTATTGAACACCTAGTAGTTGTGTTGAATGCCCGAAACAGTTGCATAGCTTTATTTATTGGTCAAGGTCTTGATAAATTTAATGCATAGATGCATACTCGAAGCTTAGGGGGTTTCATTTCTCTCATTTTCATCAGTCTTCTGTGATTTTATAATCAAATTTATGTTGATTTAATGGATTTCATTAATTATGGTTCCATTATGTGTAATCATATGTTCAAATATGCTCAAGTTTCTGGGGGTTTAGGACTGCCTATGAGAAAGGTTGGTTATAAAGTGTTCCTAAACTAGATTCTCATGATGTTATTACTGTCATAGATGCATAAACATATGGTTGATATTATCATTATCTTATTATGCCTTTGTTTATTTACTTTGAGTATTAAGTGGTAGGTTATCTAGGTGCATAGTGGGGGAGAAACTCTCAATGGGGATCAGTGCCCTCAAGTGGCCAGTCTGGGATACCCTATTTAAGAGTTGTAATCAAGTGATAATTTAATAAGCTAAATAGGTTTAACACATTGATCAAGATAATTATGGATGCCTCACCAAGGGCTTGATTATTAGTATAGGCTAAGGATGAGAATGGCATGATGCCTATTGAGCTGGCATGTTCAGACTTCCCTGTTCCCCTAAAATAATTGTCTAGATTCACATGAATTCTCACTTAGGGGTTGGGGACTAGAGAGACCAATCCAAGATAACCCAAGATTGAGGCTATGTGATGACACTCTTCCTATGTGTAGGCTAGGTTTCCTCCATAGGATTTGTGGTTACCTCTAGTATTTGGTTGTCAGTAATTATGAGCCTTACATTTCTTTTCATGAGTTCTTAATATTATTTTACATATTTGGAGTTGGTTTCATCCTTGTTCTTATTTTGTTTTCACTTTTGTGAGAGAGGATTTGTGTCTATCTCTTTATCACGATGGAGTGAGCCTCAGGATTATATATGGTCAGGTGGTAGTTATTCTTCCTCTATCAAGGTTTGGTGGACTTGTTCGTGTGCGAGGATGGATTCTATTTATTTTATCTTTTTACTGTAGCATTGAGGAATTCATTGCATATATATTATTTCATGTATTATGTATTATTTGTACATTATGTTGTAAAGTGAATACTCCAATAGGATGTTGGCAAGTTTGGATGTGTAGTCATTGATGTCAACATGTTTGTCAAGAAATTTTTTCAAAGAAACAATATGTTCAGAGGCATAGAGAGGAATGGTTACTAAAGATGAGGATTCATGCACCTCATGGGATGATGTAGAGGTTTTTTACTAGGTATATGTAAATTTTTAGGTCTTGACATGATGATTTGAGCAAGTTATGAGATCATAGATGGTGACTGGCTACTTTACTGTCTGCCAATATAACAAAGTTGCAGAGATTAGCTTTGTACGTGTACACACATTGAGATCTTTGGGCGCACAACTGGGAATATGTTTAAGGCATGGTTATGTGTCTTCTATTCAAAGGTTTCATGATTTTGAAGGTTCAAAAGGCATTTTCAAGTGTTACAAAGGAAGGTGATAGTGTTCTTTGGGGTAAAGCATAGAATGCTGAAAAATCTATTTACTAGGATGGATTTGATTGTTTGTTTGAACTTCATGATGCCTAAGGATATTCTTGGATTATGTGCCTGATGAGTTGGCAATCTACATCGATCAAGGTAATGATATTTGAAGGGAATTTTAAGTTGGTGATAACTTTTCTTATGCGCTTGGCCAACTTGATCAGTAAAACATTTTATGGGCAATTGATAAGATATTTTGTGGAAGGGTTATGATATTGATGTAGTTATGAAGGATCTAAGCTATGTTTGACCAACATGATTTGATTAGGATCATTGATTTTGGCATGGTTAGGTGAAAATTGAAAGTTTGGTTTTTCCTGACTTGTTCTTGATAAAAGGGTTAATGGATTAGGGAAAAGATCATGGTTACACAAGAGAAGAATTGATCGCAGACACCAGGGATTTCTTGTGACGTAATTGTGCAGATCTATTAATGGTTGAATTTCTCATCTAAAGGAGTTAGAGAGAATTACAACATAGATCTTATTGTATTTTAATGGAACTGACCAAAGCATTATTAGATGCTACTATACAGTTTAAAAATTCATCAGATTGTAGTCTAATTTGTGTTTGTGAGACAGTGAGTATTCCTTAGGGTTGGATGCAAGGTAGTTTGTGTAGTGATCTCTAGGCAGTGTTCTTGAATGCATGTGTATTCCTCATTTGTAATAATCTTATACTTCTAACAAGGTATTAGTCTTATTACGGGTCCAATACCCACCATGGTTTTCACCCTAATTTGGGTTTCCATGATAAAAAAACTTGTGTTATGTGTTGTGGATTTTTTCTAATTTGTGCATGCTTTCTTTACTTATCATAAATCATACATAAGGGTTTTATGCATAAGGGTTTCAAATTTTAAGGGTTCAGGAGTCTTAAAGAGTTTGATTTTTTTTGAGCAATTGATTCATCCCCCCCTCTCTGTTGATTGTTGCCTTATTTCCTACAATTGCTATCAGAGCTTGGTCCCTTGAAGGAATTCTAATAGCTCAAGGGAGATCAGAATATGACAAAATACAAGAATGATAGTTTAAGGTTTGAAGGATCCAACTACAATTTGTGGAAAATCCGTATGATAGTTCATCATAGATGCCTTAAATAATATTTTTGGAAGGTTACCAAGCAATCTTACAATCCTCCTACAAACCGTAGTAGCCCGTAGGAGATTGCAGATGTGAAAGAAAATATCAAAGAAAAGGAAGCCTTTTTTAATGTATTGTTTGATGCTGAAATGACTAATGTCATGGAATTGGAGACAAATATTGGGATATGGGTGAAGTTGTAGACCTTGCATGAAGAAGACAATGAAGTGAAGGTTGCCAAGTTTCAAATCTTGAAAGGAAAGTATTAAAGTATGAAGCTGAGTGAAAATAAAAATATTACTTCATACATGATTAGGGTAAAGGAGCTTGTGACTACTATCAAATGTGTTGAAGATAAATTAGAAGAAGATTAAATTATTGCAAAAATGTTGAGATCACTACCCCCTGCCTAAAGTTATAAATTTGGAGCCATTGATGAGATTAGGATAGTGACAGATGTGACAAGAGACAAGTTGGTTGGTAAGCTTAGTGCCTTTGAATTGAGTACATTTAGTGATGCACTACCTAAGGTTTAGACTACATTTAAATCTAGTTTACCTAGGAAACACATGCAAAGATTAGAACCAAGTAAAAGATGCCCAAATAAATGGATGGAAAGATATGAGAAGGAGATGAATGAAATAGAAGAAGAAGAAGGAGAGCTTGAAAGGTTGGAAGCACTATTTACAAAGAGTACCTAGAGCTATTACTGGTAAGTAAATAGGAAAGTTGCCTATCAAATATTTTTCATGTAATCAGATAGCACACTTTTCTTCTAGATGTCCAGAGAGAGCTAAGAAATAGAAGAGTAGAGACACTATTGAGAATAAATGTTACTTTGTTGCTGCTGCTGATGATGATAAAGGTATTTATAATGATAAAAATATTATAGTTGACAAGGATGATGATGAATTCACTTTATTTTTTGTCAAAGATGAGGATACTGAGCATGTAGATGCTATGCCTACTAGTTCATTCATTGATGTCATGGAAGAAGGTAATAATTTTGATGATCCTAAATCTACTAGTTCTTTCATTTCTATTAAAGAAGTTGATCCCAAGTTTGAAGATTCTATGCATTCTAGTTCTACTAATTGTGTAGTTGAAGAGAAAGCCCTAGCTTCTCAAGTTGTCAAAATGTATGATTAATAGTGGATGCTATCATCATATGACTGGTGATAAGAGAAAACTTTTAAGTTTTGAGAAGTATGATGGTAGTATGGTAAGATGGGGAGACAATTCTAGTTTTATGATTAGAGGAAGATTTTCAATTTCCCTAGATGACAATAATAATATTGATGATGTATTTTATGTTAAAGGTTAGAAACATATTATTCTAAGTGTTGGAAAGTTGATGGACAAAGGGTATGACCTGCATTTCAAGAATGACACATGCAAGATCTTGAACAACTCTGGGCTAGAGATGGAAATAGGATCCAAGACAAAAGGTAACTTATTTGATTTAAGTACTAGTCTAAGACGTTGTTTGATTTCTCAAATAGAAGGAATTTAGTTATGACATAAGAGGCTATGTTATGTTAATTTTTTTAACATTGTTACTATAAGTTTTACTTTTGATGTTAGAGATTTTCCTAGGGTGAAGAAGCCTACTAATATTATTTGTAAGGAATGTCATTTGGGTAAGAAGACAAGAGTTACTTTCCACCAAATCTGAAAATTATAGTAGATTGTTAGATCATGTTCATACTGACTTGTGTGGTCCTACTATGACAAGAAGCTTGCGAGATGAAAAATACTTTATGTTGTTCATTAATAATTACTCAAGGATAGTATGGGTGACCTTTTTGAGAGAAAAGTTTGAAGCCTTTAACAAGTTTAAGATCTTCAAGTTTATGGTTGAGAATGAGAAAGGGTTGAAGCTGAAATACTTGAGATATGATAGAGGAGGAAAATTCACGTTAGGTGAGTTCAATAATTTTTGTGAGATGCACAGAATAAGGAGACAATTTTCTGCTCTGCAGACCACACAACAAAATAGAGTGGTGGAGAGGAAGAATAGATCATTTCTAGACACTACTAGGACTATGATGTTTGAGATGAATATTATGAACATGTTTCAGAGAGAAGCAGTCATCATTGTATTATACACTCTTAACCAACTAAAAATCAAAGGAGGAACAAGTAAGACACCTTATGAACTTTGGTGTGGAAGTGTTCCTATAGTGAAGTACTTTTGAATTTTTGGCAGTAAATGTTACATCAATAGAGATGAGGACATAGGAAAGTTTGATGCAAGGAGTGATGAAGGTATATTCGTTGGATACTCTACCAAAAGTAAGGCATATAGGCATTACAAAAAGAGGTTGAAGAAGCTAGTGGATAGTTCTAATGTGAAGGTGGATCAAAGCCTTGAGAATCTATCTAGGTCCTGTGGAAATGATTTTGATGATCAGAATGACAGTAGTAATTAGTGACAAATACAACAAGGTCGTACCCAAGCTCCTTGTATCATAGTGAATACTAATGATGATGCCTACTCAAGTGGAGAAGAGGAAGCACAAAAGCCTGTAATAAAGTAGAAGACACCAAGGTTTGTGAGACTGAATAATGCAGAAAATCATATTATTGGTGACATAAATAAGGGTGTTTAAAGTAGGAGAAGGATTGATGAAGATCAGGTGTGTTTGATCTCATATATTGAACGCAATAATTTGGCTTAATCCTACAAGGGTGATCATTGAGTTGATGCTATGGAAGAGGAGTTGGCGCAGATCAAGAAGACCAATAAATGGGAACTTGTCCCAAGGCCTCTGGACAAGAATGTTATTGGAACCAAGTTGGTATTCAGGAATAAATTGAATGAAGAAGTAAAAGTGGTAAGGAACAAAGAAAGATTGGTGTGGAAAGGATACTCAAAGATTGAAATAAATTACTACGAAGAAACATTTGATTCAGTAATAATATTAGAAGTAGTCATATTGTTCTTAGCTTATGCTGCTCATAAAAAATTCAAGGTGTACTAGATGGATGTCAAAACTTCCTTTATGAATGGAGAAGAGGTATACATAGAGAAACATGATGGATTTTAGTTGAATAACAAACTAGAGATGGTGTGCATGTTGAAGAAGGAATTAGATGGGTTGAAGCAAGCTCCTAGAGATTAGTATTCCAGATTGGACAAACATCTACTGAATCTTGGTTTTAATAAAGGTAATCTTGATAGTAATGTATTTCAAGTTGGAAAATGAGGGCATGTTGATTTTACAAGTGTTTTTTGACAAAATTATCTTCAGTGGTAATGATAATTTGAGGCAAAGGTTTACATTAGAGATGCAAAATGAGTTTGTGATGTCTTTGATAGAAGAAATGAAATTCTTTTTGGGACTGCAAATTACTCAATTAGTGGATGGGATCTTTGTATCTAAAGCCAAGTATGTGAAGGAGTTGTTAAAGAAGTTTAGGTTAGATGACTCTAAACTGAAAGGAAACTAAGTGTGCAAAAAATAGTTCCCTACACTAAACTCTCGAGAAGAGGATCATGCAAATTCAGATTTAACCCTTAGCAATTAAAGAATGATAATACAATAACATGCATACATAGAAAAATGAGAATGACACAATGTTTTACCCTGGGGAAAACCTTTCGGTAAAAAAACCCTAGCACTCCAAAACCTGCACAATGTATCAATCAAAACTATTACTATTTACAATACACTTGCAATGCAAGTTCTCTTAGGAGATAATCAACACTTGAAGATAAATTCAACAGCATAAAAAATGTTCCAACAATACACTAACTTCTCACTCAGATTCATAACCCTAAAAAATGCTTATATAATGCACTTCACTTTTTAGGGCAACTTCCAAAGACAACTGTATTAGGGTTTTACCATTCTCTGAGAAAATAGGAACCTGAAATTTTTTTTCAAGGCACTGGCCTGAATGCCATGATTGCAGAAGAGTGTATAGTACTCAATATGATCAGTTGCCACATGTCTTGCATGTCTTCACCCATCATTGAATCTTCCACAATTAGCTCTTTCAAATATTAATGACCGTCACAGGAATCCTTCATAGCCATTTCAGTCATGATTACATTAAACATTGTCCAAAGTGCTGAAATTTGGAAAATATCAAATGTAAGGAAAAATACAAGGTTGAGACACCTTATTCCTAACATTCTCTCACTTTTCAAACACCTCGTAAGAGCCAAAGGAAATAATAGGATTTAATTGCTATAGGCCGAGAGGCCGATAGACTCCAAACACCATCTAAACTTCACTGTGCCCACAGGTTTTGTCAATGCATCCGCAACATTCTTTACTGTATCTACCTTCTCCAAACTTACCTTTCCATCCTCTACCATATCTCTCACAAAGTGAAACTGCACATCAATGTGCTTCATTCTGGCATGGAAAGTTGGATTCTTCGCAAGGCAAATAACACTCTGACTGTTGCAACAAATTGTAATCTGTCTTGCATCAACACCAACATCCGAACATGGTCTCCTAAGACAAATGGCTTCCTTACAAGCATGAGTAGCTACCATTTACTCTACTTCTATTGTGGACAAAGCAACCACAGGTTTCCACTTACTCATCCAACTGATAGCACCACCAAACATAGTGAACACATAGGCACTGGTGGATCTCCTGCTATCAATGTCACCAGCCCAATCTGAATCCACAAACCCATGAAGACAAACTGAATGCGGAGCTCCAGAAGAGTTTCTATGATATCATATGGAATACTCTGATGTACCCTTCAAATATCTGAACACTCTCTTAACTGCATCCCAATGTACCCATATAGGTTTAGCCATAAACAGACTCAGAACTCCCACTGCTTGGGCAATGTCTAGTCTAGTATAGACCATAGCATACATAAGGCTGCCAACTACACTCGCATAAGGTAATTTTCTCATGTCCTCCACCTCACTAGGATATTTTGGATAATCATCCATAGATAACTTTGTTCCCATAGAAACACGAACACACAATGGTCTGCAATCTGCCATGCTAAACCTGTCCAACACAAACTTCACATACTTACTCTTACTCAACCAAAGTTTTCTGTTAGACCTATCTCTGCTGATTTCCATACCCAAAATATACCTGGCTACCCCTAGATATTTCATCTCGAACTGTGCTAACAAATGAGACTTCAAATGAAAAATCATAGCCATACCCTTCCCAATCAACAACATATCATCAACATATAATGCAATAATAAGAAGGTGATCATTGTCAACTTTGAAATAAACACAATGATCTAATTTCAATCTCAGAAAACCAATCGACAACACAAAGGCATCAAATTTAAGGTACCACATCCTAGGAGATTGTTTCAAACCATACAAAGACTTCTTTAATCCACAAACCAAAGACTCTTTACCTTTCTAAATATAGTGCTCAGGATGTGACATATAGATCTCTTCCTCCAAATCAACATGAAGGAAAGTTGTCTTCACATCCATCTATTCTACCTCTAAATCATATGATGCTTCTAGAGATAACATAAATCTAATGGATGTAAGATTTGTAACATGAGATAATATTTCACCATAATCAACTCCCTCCACTTGTGAATACCCCTTTGCAACCAATCTGGCCTTGTACCTCTCAACACTGTCATCTATATAGAATTTCTTCTTAAACACCCATTTTCTTCCAACAGGTTTCCATCCTTTAGGCAAAGGTACCAAGTCCCAAGTTTTGTTCTTATCCGATGAAGCCATCTCATCATCCATGGCCTCAATCTAGGAACCTACATCTTCCATTACCATATCCTCTTTCACAGATCTAGGCTCATCAGTGTTTTTAATCAAGGCATAAGCACAACTGGAATCTAACATAGAAAATCTAAACCTCTCTGGCTACTTTCTTTCTCTCGTGGATCTCCTCAAGGGCTGAGGTTGAGGTTATTCTACCTTTTCTTCTAAATTTTCAGAGCTTCTAGAGCTCTCCTCATCATCAAATCCATCATGGTCTCTCTGTTCAGTCTTCTCAGGGGTAGGAGGCAACTAAACAACGTCTTCTTTCATTTCTTTTTCATCTAGCTGTAGAAAAATAGAAGAAGGTGTTAGCTCTCTAAAAATAACATTTCTACTATACAACACCTTACCAATCATAGGATCCCAAAGCTTTTATCCTTTCACAATAACACTATAGTGGATGAAGATACATTTTACAACCTTGTTTTCCAACTTAGATCTTCTCTCCTTAGGCACATGTGCATAAGCTTCACAACCAAAAACATGAAGATGTCTAACTGAAGGCTTCTTACCAGACCACACCTCCAAGGGTGTCTTACCAGAAAGAGCTGATGTAGGAGATCTATTAACCAAATAGAAAGCAGTGGCCATAGCTTCAGCCCAAAACCTTTGTTTGAGGCCAGCTCCACTAAGCATACTCCTAGCCTTCTCCACCAGTGTCATGTTCATTCTTTCTGCAACTCCATTATGTTGTGGGGTATAAGGAGTTGTCTTATACCTCTCAATCCCTCATTCTTTACAGGATTTTTCAAACTCTGTGAAACAAAACTCACCACCATTGTTAGTTCTCACACACTTAATTCTTTTACGAGTCTGATTCTCTATGAGAGCTTTAAATTCCTTCAACCGATTGAAAACTTGTGTCTTTCTTTTAAGGAAATAAATCCATGTTCTTCTACTATAATCATCTATAAAAGATACAAAATATACATATTTGGAGAGTGAAGGAACTTTAACAAGACCAAACACATTTGAATGGATAAGATCCAAAATACTAGAAGACTTGTGAGAACTGGAGTAAAACTGAACACGATTTTTCTTACCATAAACACTATGTTCACAGAACTCAAACTTGAGACTATAATCATTTAACCCCTTAATGAGGTTTTTATTTTTTAGGGTTCTGAGACCCTTCTCACCAATGTGGCCAAATCTCATATGCCACAACATTCTCTTTTCTGCAGGAATTTTGCCTTCCAAAGTGTTAGCACCCTTAGGTACACTTGTTGCACTACCATTGGAACCCATTACCATATACTTCTTCACTGCTGGTTTAGATGGTGGAGATAAAGTGACTGCTTCTCTCTTCCTTGAGATAGAAGAACTATTTCACTGTGAAGTGCAAGCATCCAGCTGAAACAGGGTACCTCTCCTAGTACCTTTCGCGAGCACTATAGCTCCTCTAATCATCTTGCATCCATCTTTTGAAAAAACAACTTGCACACCTAAATCATTCAACATACTTATAGATAATAGGTTTCATGCCAAACCTGGGATGTGCATTACCCCATTGATCCCCTTTACTCATCCATTAGGGAATATGATAGTGACTCTTCCTCATCCAACTATCTCTAGGTGAGAATCATCACCTAGGTACACCTTTCCACCATCAAACTCCTCATACTTTGAGAACCAACTTCGATGAGAGGTAATGTGAAAAGAAGCACCTGATTCAATCAGCCACACATCATCAAATGCATGAGTGGCCAAGGCTACAACAAAAGCATCGCCATCTTCTTGAGATTTTTCAGAATCTAAATCTGGGATTTTCTTCTTCTTCTTTGGCTCTTTGCAGCCCTTACAGAAGTTCCCAGTCTTACCACAATTCCAATATGTTACCTTAGACTTTCCAGGAGTCTTATATTTCCCACAAGATTTGGATCTACCCTTTTTAGAATTATTGTCATTTTTCTTTCCTTTGCCTTTGGATCTACCATGAACAGCAAGGGCTTCCTTGGTTGAATCAGAAGTCTTTCTTCACACCTCTTTAGATAATAGCAAAGACACCACATCATCCATTTGGAAAGTGACAATAGTACTCCCAAGGGCCATCACAAGATGGTCCCATGAATCTAGCAAAGAACATAGGAGGGTCATACATCAATCCTCCTCCTCCAACTTGACACCAGTTGATGTCAACTATGCAATCAACATGTTAAACATATTCAGGTGATCTGCAATGGATCCTCCTTCCTCCATTCTCAGAGAATACAACTTCTTTCTTAGGAAAAATATATTCACTAAGGACTTGGCCTGATACATAGACCCAAGCTGTGTCCACAATTTATTTGCAGTCTTCTCATCAAGAACATTCAGGAGAACAAAATCTACTAGATAGAGTGTAATGAGACCCTTAGCTTTCCGATCCTTGATATCCCAATCTTCTTGAGGAATGTTTACTAGTTTGATATCATTATCAACTGCCTCCCATACATCATGGTCTACGAGCATGTCTTCCATCTTGAGTTTCCACAACTCAAAGTTTGTGCCATTGAACTTTTCCACCTTCATTCTTTTGTATGAAGAACCTGCCATCTCTTCTTGCAATAAGGTTATGAATACTTTGCAACAATACTCCCACTAAACTAGAGATTAGCTCAAAAAACCTATACCCTAACAAATATAACCAAAACTAGACAGGCTCTGATACCAACTAAAAGGAAACTAAGTGTGCAAAAAATAGTTCCCTACACTAAACTCCCGAGAAGAGGATCATGCAAATTCAGATTTAACCCTTAGCAATTACAGAATGATAATACAATAACATGCATACATAGAAAAATGAGAATGACATAATGATTTACCCTCAGGAAAACCTTTCGGTAAAAAAACCCTAGCACTGCAAAACTTGCACAATGTATTAATCAAAGCTATTACTGTTTACAATACACTTGCAATGCAAGTTCTTTCAGGAGATAATCAACACTTGAATACAAATTCGGCAGCATAAAAAATGTTCCAACAATACACTAACTTCTCACTCAGATTCGCAACCCTAAAAAATGCTTATATCATGCACTTCCCTTTTTAGGGCAACTTCCAATGACAACCGTATTAGGGTTTTACCATTCTCCAAGAAAATAGGAACCCAAAATTTTTTTGGGGGGTGATGGCCTGAACCCCACGGTTGTAGAAGAGTGTACAGTACTCAACATGATCAGTTGCCACATGTCTTGCATGTCTTCACCCATCATCAAATCTTCCACAATTAGCTCTCACAAATATTAATGACCATCATAGGAATCCATCATAACCGTTTCAGTCATGATTACCTTACATAATGTCCAAAGTGCCGACATTTGGAAAATATCAAATGTAAGGAAAAATACAAGGTTGAGACACCTTATTCCTAACATAAACTAATGGGAACACCTATGGTGACTTGTTGCAAGTTATCAAGAGATGATGAGTTCCCTAAAGTCAATCAAGCTAGATAAATATCAATGGTTGGTGGATTTCTTTACTTGACTCATACTAGACCAGATATCATGAATGTTTTGTATCATGTGGCAAGGTTTCAAGTAGATCCTGGATACAATCATGAGGTAGAAATGAAGATGATATTCAGGTATATGAAATGGAAAAAGTACTTTAGGATGTGATATCCTAAAGGTAATGAAATCACCTTATGTTCTTATACTAATTTTTATTGGTGAGGTGATTTTGATGACAGGAAGAGTATAAGTGGTTGTACTTTCTCTATAGGAAGCAGATTAGTCTATTGATTGAGAAAGAAGAAGAACTTCATTTCTTTGTCTACATCAAATGCAAAATATGTTGCTTCTACTAAAAATTGTACACAAATAATGTGGATGAGATAGATGTTGTCAGATATTGGAGTTGTATTTGATTATCATATTGTTATGTATTGTGATAAATCAAGTGTCATCAATATTTCTAAGAATCTGGTACAACACTCAAATACAAATCATATATCAGTCAAGTACAATTTTATGAGTCAAAAGGTGACTGAAAAAGAGGTGAGATTTGATTATATTCATACTAAGGAACAAATAGATGATATATTCACCAATCCTTTTCCTAAGGATGAATTTGTGTATCTTAGAAACAAGTTATGGGTAATCATCGTTTCTGATCATAACTAAGATGCAAAAATTTGCATCAATCTAGTGCATTTCAGGGATATATCATTCTGGATTGGTGTTTTGGAGGCTACTACTTGGGGGGAGTAGTAAATGAATGGTAAGTTATGGTTGAAGGTAAGGAAAATAAGAGCATGATTAATTAGAGAAGATCAGAGCAGAGATATACCTTTTTCATTGATGTCAAAGAGGGAGAAGAGCATGTGAAAAAAGTTATCTAGTTGCACATAAGAAAGAACCTCAGTTGAGAATAAGAGTGCATATCTAAGAGGGAGTAACTGATGGAGAGAAGGTTATGTAATCATACTAGAACCAAGCGAAGCTTTCTTTGAAGGGGAGAAGAGATAGAGAGATCTTGAAGGAAGATGAGTTAGGGAGACTTTGAAAGATAATTGTGGATATTGTTGATAGTAATTTTGATTATCTTTCTTTGATGGATATTTTTAGTTTTTGATTTCATTAATTTTTTTTCCCATCGCATGTTTCCATCAATGCCAAAGGGGGATATTGTTGGCAAGTTTGGAAGTGTTTTCATTGATGTCAGCATGTATGTTAAGCAGTTTTGGGAAAGGAACAATATGTTTAGATGCATGGTGAGGAACGATTACTGTAGATGAGGAGTCACACACCTCATAAGATGATGTAGAGGTTTTTTAGTAGGTCTATGTCAAGTTCCAGGCATTGATATGGTGATTTGAGAAAGTTATGAGATCACAAATGGTGACTGACTACTTTACTATCTACTAGTTAAATAGAGTTGCAGAGATTGGCTTCACACATGTACACAGGTTGAGATCTTTGGTCGCACAGTTGGGAATATGTTTAAGACATGGTGATGTGTCTTCCATTCAAAGGGTTCATGATTATGAAGGTTCTCAAGGAATTTTCAATTGTTACAGAGGAATGTGATAGTGTTCTTGGGGGTATAGCATAAATTTCTAACAAATTTATTAGTTGCGATGGATTTGATTATTTTTTTAACATCATGATGCCTAAGGATATTCTGGGATTATGTGCCTAATGATTTGGTAATCTACATCGATCAAGGTGATGATATTTGAAGGGAATTTCAACTTGGTGATAGGTTTTCTTATGTTCTTGGCCGACTTGATCAGTGAAATGTTTTATGGACAATCGATAATAAATCTAGTGGAAGAGTTATGATCTCGAGGTGGTTATGAAGGATATACACTATGTCTGGTTGGCATGATTTAATCAGGATCATTGATTTTGGCATGATAAGATGAAAATTGAAAGTAAGGTTTTTCTCTACTTTTTCTTGATAAAAGGGTTGATGAGTTAGGGAAAACTTCATGGTTGTGGAAGAGAAGATTTGATCACAGATGCCAGGAATGTCTTTTGAAGCGTTTGTGCAGATCTAGTGAAGGTTGAATTTCTCATCTGAAGTATTCAAAGAGAATTGCAACATATATATGATTGTATTTCAATGGAACTGACCAAGGCATAATTAGATGCTACTATACAGTTCAAAAAATCATTAGATTGTAGTCAAATTTATGTTTGTAAGACAGTGAGTCTTCCTTAGCCTTGGAGCCCAATAAATGTTGAGTAGTGATCTATAGAAATTG
This sequence comes from Thuja plicata, assembly GCA_018584345.1. Taxonomy (NCBI): domain Eukaryota; kingdom Viridiplantae; phylum Streptophyta; class Pinopsida; order Cupressales; family Cupressaceae; genus Thuja; species Thuja plicata. The sequence goes on along the minus strand of MU223769.1, from coordinate 2,358,724 downwards.
TACCTGAATGCATGTGCATTCATCATTTGTAACAAGCTTATACTTCTAACAAGGTATTAGTCTTATTGTGGGTTGAATCCCCACCGGGGTTTTCCCCCTAATTTGGGTTTCCACGATAAAAATCCTTGTGTTATGTGTTGTGGATTTTTTATGATTTCCGCATAAGGGTTTCAAAGTTTAAGGGTTTAGCGCTTTAACGAATTAGATTTTTTGGCGCAACTGATTCAACCCCCCCTTTCATTTTCTTTCTGCCTTATTTCCTACATAGGAGATTATGTAATATCATTACTTTGATATTATGTGACATCATTGTTATGTTGGAAAAAGGAAATAAGGAACATTGAAAAATTGGTGTTTAAAAATAACCTAGATATAATGATAATGTAATATTCGTACTTATTGGAATGCAATTATTTATGGATCTATTTAGTTAGATTTATTTCTCATTAGGGAATCTTAGATGATATAGGTTAGAGATAAAGGTTATCTTCCCCTTATGTTCTTAATGTATACAATTGTTAAATGTTATTTTATATTAATTTTGCATCCATAGTATGTAAATAAAATCATAATTGTTAGGTTAAGATGTAGTTGTATTTTTTTAAATACATTTTATTTTGGCAGTATAATTGTAATCCTCTTGGGTTCCTTAGCGGGACATTACAACTTGTATCAGAGCCAGGTTTCTATACCAGGAACTTTATGAATTGTGCACACATTATACATATTGATAAGTATCCTTGAATCATGTTCATTGATTCTTATATTTATCTTGGTTTTATGTTATGTGTTTGTTTTATGATGGTAATTTTGAACTTATCCCTTTATGCCTTTTCATTCCCTAACTTGGCCTCAGAGACCTCATCTTACCCTTGTCTTATATTAAATTCTTAGAAAGGATGACACCTACTGCCAGAGCCCAAGGTCAAGGTAAGGGTAGAGGAATTCATCATAGTGTTGGGTATTAAGGACTATGTAATGCACTGAGAGGGGGAGGGGTTAATCAGGTCTGTAACCAGTTCAAAAGATTTAAACTAATTCTGATCACTGGTTATAAACAAAACAGTAAACTGATTATTGATGCATTAACCATTATTGTTGATCAAACTCATAAGCAAAAAGAATTAAATGAAAACCAAAAAATCATAACTAAAAAAATATCTGACACATTGATTTTAGTATTGTGGAAACCCTTGTAAGAGGGAAAAACCATGGTGGGGATGGTACCCACAATCTTCGCTACTGTAGTGTGGAAGGTGCCCTATGAAAGGCTTACAAAAATCTTTCTGAGAGGTATTCATCTTGTGAGAGATTCCTAGTACACTATGAGATGTACACTAAAGACATTTTAAAGTCTACCTCATGTGTGGATTAAAATCTGAATCTAGAGACTCAGCTAGTAAAAGGATTTAGAAACTAGGACCTCTAAAAGTATACCTTGAGAAAGAATTTAACTTGCTGCAATTTTCAGAGAGCAACAAGTGATTGATCTATTGTAGCACACCTTGTCTATAAGATCCTTTATGCCTTGTAGCTTCTCACACTTCCATACTATCTGTGACTCAAACCTCTCCTTCCAATCTTTCCACAATATTCTGTACCGATCCTTCATAGAATTGTCTAACCTTTTGTATACTTCTCAAAGATAAAATTTTATAAGATTTCTTCCTATTTTCCTCTTAATCAACACCATTGATTTTTCCTCTTAAGTTCTTTTCCCACTTAATCAACACCATTGTTTTTCCTCTTTAGAATTCAAGTTGTTTTTAGGTCATTTTACACTTTAAGTTCAACTTCTTGCAGAATGTTCCAGATCATCGCTAACCTTGGATAAAATCATGCGTTCAATTAAAGCAATAGAATCTTGACAACTCAAATAACTCTCATAACAAAACACACCTTGAAATTTGTACTGATTTTTCCTTTAGCGATCAAAGAAATAATATTGCAGTGTTTATTCCAAGATACTAATTAATCATTCAAATCCAAATAAGATATTAATATTTAAAGAATCGGTTGTGCAAGTCATCTCTAATATGTTCAACTACATTATCTTTTGAAACTGCTCCCCATAATACTTTGATCTTCATATTCATTCATTATTTGTCCATCGTGATGTTTGTTGTGTCACTTAGTCAGCTTTAGGTGTTCAGAATAGATTCTTCATTACAGATCATTGTCAATTGTGATGGTAGATTGTTTAGTGTGTTTGACCATAAATGAAAACTTTTGATCATACATGTATCATATTTTATTATCTTTCATAATTACTTGATCAATGCCAACACATAATCCCACATCAATCTCTCCTCGTGATATTTTTCAGGAGAAGTATCAAGAGGGACAATAATAAAAATATCAAAACCCACGTTGTGGCATTGGGATCTGTGGTTGTGATTTTTCCCATGAAGTTGTTATGTCTGCACATAGATGTGTAAGATTTTAAATAGAGAGTTAGATGCTAGCGTGTTGCTTGGGTTCCAAGTACAACCATTTGAGATATTTTGATGAATGGACCCAAGTAGCATGTGGTGGAGGAATACCCTATGCAATAATATTTGAGTCATCCAGTGATTAGTTGTTAGTGTGTTTCTCCAATAGGGTGAGGCCTTGTTTCACCCTTGTGTGGTTTGTATGTGTGGATTGACTTTGGATACAAGGATCGTGTTTCCCTATTTGATCTAGCATGATATTTTTGAGAGTATGTTGTTAAGGGTTTATTTGACCCTCTTGTGGTGAGGAGTTCCCTCTTGAGTTAAAGTATGCTCAAAGAATAATCCTTGTTCTCTTGGGTGTTGTTGATCATTGAGTGACCCTATTTCTTTATCCCTTATGAGATGGCATGTTGACTGATCATATCTTACTATATCGTATGCGAGTGTTGCATTCCATGTGATAGAAATAGAGTTAATTCATGTGTATGAGAACTAACATTGTTATGTTTCATTGTATAGAGTATATTATTGCATACAAATGATGAATGAAGGAAAATAAGCTTGCATAAATCATCATGGTAGAACAATTGGGTTAAGGACCTATGTCCCCAATATTCACATTGCTTATTGCATATGTATGAGTATATAAGTAGCTTATTTCCTTGTATAATTGTGAATATTATTGAAATTTTCTGCATTTCACTTATCATGCATGTTAAAGAGCCATAGTATTATGTATTGGTTAACCCCATGTAGTGTACCATAAAGTATTTTATTGAGATATTTGTGTCATTTTTTACAGTTTCCATGACCTTTTTGAAGCCCCTATGAAATCTATGTGAGTCACCACTATGTATGTTCTTAAGTAAAAAGCTTGTGTTAGAAGATCATGATGGACCTTGTGTTGTGAAATGATATTAGGATGGATTTTGTGTTAAATTAATGTAAATACAGTGTCATCGCATTTACATTAGTTTTTCACAAAATCTATCCTAATATCATTTTACAACACAAGGTCCATCATGATCCTCTAACATAAGATGTTTACTCAAGAAAATACACAATGGTGACTCACATAGATCTCATAGGGGCTTCAAAAAGGTCACGGGCACAGTGAAAAATGTCACAAAGATTTCAATAAAATACTTTATGGTACACTACATGGGGTTAACCAATACATAATACTATGGCTCTTTAACATGCATGATAAGTGAAATGCAGAAAATTTCAATAATCTTCACAATTATACAAGGAAATAAGCTACTTATATAGTCATACATAAGCAATAAGCTACTTCTATATGGTCAGGTGGTAGTTATTCTTCCTCTATTAAGGTTTGGTGGACTTGTTCATGTGCGAGGATGTATTCTATTTATTGTACCTTTTACTATAGCATGGAGGACTTCATTTCATACATATTTTTTCATTTATTATGTATTATTTATACTTGATGTTTTAAAGTGGATACTCCAATAGGATGTTGGAAAGTTTGGATGTGTTGTCATTGATGTCAACATGTTTGTTAAGAAAATTTTTCAAAGGAAATTTTTTTTTCAGAGGCATGGGGAGGAATGGTTACTAAGGATGAGGAGTCATGCACCTCATGGGATGATGTAGAGGTTGATTACTATGTCTATGTCAATTTTTGGGTGTTGACATGATGATTTGAGCAAGTTATGAGATCACAGATCATGACTGGCTACTTTACTGTTTGCCAGTATAACAAAGCTGCAGAGATTGACTTTGTGCATGTACACACATTGAGATCTTTGGGCACGCAACTATGAATATATTTAAGACAAGGTGATGTGTCTTCTATTCAAAGGGTTCATGACTTTGAAGGTTCAAAAGGAATTTTCAAGTGTTACAAAGGAAGGTGATAGTGTTCTTTGGGCTAAAGCATAAAATGCTAACAAATCTGTTAGCTAGGATGGATTTGATTGTTTGTTTGAACTTCATGATGCATAAGGATATTCTTGGATTATGTGCCCAATGATTTGGAAATCTACATCAATCAAGGTAATGGGATTTGAAGGGAATTTTAAGTTGGGGATAATGTTTCTTATGCTCTTGCCCAACTTGATCAGTAAAACATTTTATGGGCGATTAATAAGACATTTTGTGGAAGGGTTATGATCTCGAGGTAGTTATGAAGGATATAAGCTATGTTTGGACAGCATGATTTGATTAGGATCATTGATTTTGGCACGGTTAAGTGAAAATTGAAAGTTATTTTTTTTTCGACTTGTTTTGGATAAAAGGGTTGATAGATTAGGGCAAAGATCATGGTTACGCAAGAGAAGAATTGATCGCAGGCACCAGGGATTTCTTGTGAAGTAGTTGTGTAGATCTATTGAAGGTTGAATTTCTCATCTAAAGGAGTCAGAGAGAATTACAATAGAGATCTTATTGTATTTCAATGGAACTGACTAAAGCATAATTAGATGCTACTATACAGTTCAAAAACTCATTAGATTGTAGTCTAATTTGTGTTTGTGAGACAATGAGTCTTCCTTAGGGTCTAATGCAAGGTAGTTTGCACAGTGAGCTCTAGGAAGTGTTCCTGAATGCATGTGTATTCCTCATTTGTAATAATCTTATACTTCTAACAAGGTATTAGTCTTATTATGGGTCCAATACCCTCCATGGTTTTCACCCTAATTTGGGTTTCCATGATAAAAAAAACCTTATGTTATGTGTTGTGGATGTTTTCTTATTTGTGCATGCTTTCTTTACTTATCATAAATCACACATAAGGGTTTCAAAGTTTAAAGGTTTAGGGGTTTTAAAGAGTTTGATTTATTTTAAGCAACTAATTCATCTCCCCTCTTAGTTTATTTCTGCCTTATTTCCTACAATTTCTATCAGAGCTTGGTCCCTTGAAGGAATTCTAATAGCTCGAGGGAGTTAAGAAGACGACAACATACAAGAAGGATAGTTTAAAGTTTGAAGGATCCAACTACACTTTGTGGAAGATCCGTATGATAGTTCATCTTAGATGCCTTAATGAATATGTTTGGAAGGTTACTAAGCAATCTTACAATCCTCATGCAAACCCTAGTAGCCCATAGGAGATTGCAGATGCGAAAGAAAATATCAAAGAAAAGGAAGCCTTTTTTAGTGCATTGTTTGATGCTGAAATGACTAGTGTCATGGAATTGGAGACAAATAATGAGATATGGGTGAAGTTGCAGACCTTGTATGAAGAAGACAATGAAGTGAAGGTTGGCAAGTTGCAAATCTTGAAAGGAAAGTATGAAAGTCTAAAGCTGAGTGAAAATTAAAATATAATTTCATACATGCTTAGGATAAAGGAGATTGTAACTACTATCAAATGTGTTGAAGCTACCGTAGAAGAAGATTAAATTATTGCAAAAATGTCTAGATCACCACCCCCTGCCTAAAGTCATAAATTTGGAACCATTGATGAGATTAGGATTGTGACAGATGTGACAAGAGACAAGCTGGTTGGTAAGCTTAGTGCCTTTGACTTGAGTACATTTAGTGATGCACTACCTAAGGTTAAGACTGCATTCAAATCTAGTGTACCTAGGAAGGACATGCATAGATCAGAACCAAGTAAAAGATGCCAAAATAAATGGATGGAAAGATATGAGAAGGAGATGAATGAAATAGAAGAAGAAGAAAGAGAGCTTGAAAGGTTAGAATCACTGTTTAAAAAGAGAACCTAGAGCTATTACTAGTAAATAAATAAGAAATTTTCCTATCAAATATTTTTTATGTAATCAGATAGCACACTTTTCTTCTAGATGTCTAGAGGGAGCTGAGAAATGGAAGAGTAGACACACTATTATGAAGAAATGTTACTTTGTTGCTACTGATGGTGATGATAAAGGTATTTATAATGATAAAAAATATTATATTTGATAAGGATGATGATGAATTCACTTTCTTATTGGCAAAGATGAGGATACTAAGCATGCAGATGATATGCCTACTAGTTCATTCATTGATGTCAAGGAAGAAGGTAATAATTTTGATGATCCTAAATCTTATAGTTCTTTCATTTCTATTAAAGAATTTGATCCCAAGTCTAAAGATTCTATGCGTTCTAGTTCTACTGATTGTGTTCTTGAAGAGAAAACCCTAGCTTCTCATGTTGTCAAAATGTATGATTAATAGTGTATGCTCTCATCATATGACTGGTGACAAGAGACAATTTTTGAGTTTTGAGAAGTATGATGGCAGCCTGGTAAGATGGGGAGATAATTTTGGTGGTATGATCAGAGGAAGAGGTTCTATTTCCATAGATGACAATAATAATATTGATGATGTATTTTATGTTGAAGGTTTGAAACATAATATTCTAAGTGTTGGGAAGTTGATGGACAAAGGGTATGACCTTCATTTCAAGAATGACACATGCAAGATCTTGAAAAACTCTTGGATAGAGATGGCAATAGGATCCAACACTAAAGGTAACTTATTTGATTTGAATACTAGTCTAATAATTTGTTTGATTGATCAAATAGATGAAATTTGGTTATGACATAAGAGGCTATGTTATGTGAATTTTTTTAACATTGTTTCTATAAGTTTTACTTTTGATGTTAGATATTTTCCTAGGGTGAAGAAGCTATAGGTGCACTTCCAGTATACCATTTAAAAAAAATTTAAAGCCGTCGCCCATGAAGGATTCCCCTAATGTGTTCTTGGAATTTTTCCCTTAACAATGCTTCGATGAAGTTTCCATGTTCAAGGTTGTCCAAAATGCAAAGAAGCTCTTTTCCAATTTCTTGCAATGGAGAAGTGAGATGGTCATTTTCCACTGGGAGAAGCTCTTTTCCAATTTTCCTCAATGGAGAAGTGAGATGGTCATTTTCCACCGGGAGAAGCTCTTTTCCAATTTTCCACAATGGAGAAGTGAGATGGTCATTTTACGCCGGGAGAAGCTCTTTTCCAATTTTCCTGAATGGAGAAGTGAGATGGTCATTTTCTGCCGGGAGAAGCTCTTTTCCAATTTTCTGTAATGGAGAAGTGAGATGGTCATTTTCCGCTGGGAGAAGCTCATTTACAATTTTCCGCAATGGAGAAGTGAGATGGTCATTTACCGCCGGGAGAAGCTCTTTTCCAATTTTCCACAATGGAGAAGTGAGATGGTAAGAAATAATAAGCGAAAAATCCATTTTGTGCTATGTTCTTCGTAGTACAGATTACTGATAAACTCAGTCTCAGTGTGGGGGCTCTATCTTCCAAACTAACCATTGGATCTTGCTAAGATTTAAGTATGTTGGTGTTAGACTGATTGCGGCCATCCTCACTAGAGAGATTGAAGAGTTTGTATCTGGCTCAAAATTTATTCATCTCTGTGTAAGATTCTATCCAGAATGGTAAGAATGTCAAATTGAATTATGTTTTGAAGGAACCGGTATTGTGTGTCTAAAGAAAGACAGTTAAAGATGCAAAAATTCATTAGTATCATTGGAGTATATGAAGATTAAGATAATTTGACACATATTCATGGGGATGATGACACTCATCAAATAATTATGTCCATTCATTAAAAATTATCATGGGTAATGAGTTGCAGAAATTTTGGAAGATCAAGAGATATGAATAATTTTATGAGAAGCCGAAAAGTCTTAAAAGAGGAAGTTGATTGGAAATCAAATAAAGATTTTAATAATTTATTCCTTCACGTTCAAATAGAAAATGAGGAAAGAATCAGTTATGAAAACTGAAAAGTCACCGGGAGAAGTGGAACGGTTGCTAGAGAATGTTATTTATTGTAAATCCTTTTTCGAAAGAGGGGTTCTTCTTTTCTGCCAGAGACGGAGTGCTATTGTGGAGAGGAGAGCATTTATTCTTGCACTTTCATTGTAATTTCATTTGGAGATTAAATGTTTGGATTACTGGAATGTATTTAGCATACAAGTTGTGGAATTATAATGGTCTAATTATTGTTATTTATGTTCATAATAAAAGGGAGTTTTACATCAAATCTGAGAGTTTGAGTATTAATTTCTTTGATTGTATTCAATCTGAGAATTGTTGCATTCCTATTGTAAACATTGTCTTGCAATTTTGAATTAAATGGGGAATAGGTTGTGAATCTGAGTATTTCATCCATTCACTTTGTAGGAATCAGAATGTTTTATCTTCTTTTCATTTCAGTTTCATTGCATTTGCATTTACATGTGAATTCTTGGAGTTGGCTAGGTTTAGAATTGAATTTACTGCCTGATTTAGTTCTGTTTAGAGTTGGCTTGGTTTTCCTCTTTCATTCTCAGCTTAAGAATGCACCCTGTTAGTTTAGGAATTTAACAAATTCATTGAATATCATTCATAAGGGAGTTGTACCTTTGAATTTAGAGGAAATCTATCACCCTGGTGACAGATTATCCAACTGTTGGTATCTGATTGTTTCTTTCAGATTTGGACATTTGAGAGTTAAATTGGGAAATAACAATCTGTTTACCAACAGAAGCCTACTAATATTATTTCTAATGAATGTCATTTGGGTAAGAAGACAAGCATTAATTTCCACCAAATCTGAAAATTATAATAGATTGTTAGATCGTGTTCATACTGACTTGTGTGGTCCTACCAAGACAAGAAGCTTGCGAGATGAAAAGTACTTTATGTTGCTCATTAATAATTAATCAAGGATGGTATGGGTGACCTTCTTGAGAGAAAAGTTTGAATCCTTTAACAAGTTTAAGATCTTCAATTTTATGGTTGAGAATGAGAAAGTGTTGAAGCTAAAATGCCTGAGATATGATAGAGGAGGAAATTTCACATGAGGTGAGTTCAATAATTTTTGTGAGATGCACAGAATAAGGAGACAATTTTATACTCCACAGACCGTACAATAGAATGGAGTGGTGGAGAGGAAGAATAGATCAGTTCTAGACACTACTAGGACTATGATGCTTGAGACAAATATTCTGAACATGTTTTGGAGAGAAGCAGTCATCACTATAGTATACACTCTTAACCTAGTGAAAATCAAAGGAACAAGTAAGATACCTTATGAACTTTGGTGTGGAAGTGTGCCTACAGTGAAGTACTTTTGAATTTTTGGTAGTAAATGTTACATCAATAGAGATGAGGACATAGGAAATTTTGATGCAAGGATTGATGAAGGTATATTCCTTGGATACTCTACCAAAATTAAGGCATATAGGAATTACAACAAGAGGTTGAAGAAGCTAGTGGATAGTTCTAATGTGAAGGTGGATCAAAGCCTTGAGAATCTATCTAGGTCCGATGGAGTTGATTTTGATGATCAGAATGACAGTAGTAATTAGTGACAAATACAAGGTCAGACCCAAGCTCCTAGTATCATAGTGAATACTAATGATGATTCCTACTCAACTGGATAATAGGAAGCTCAAAAGCCTGTGATAAAGTAGAAGACACCAAGGTTTGTGAGATTGAATAATGCAGAAAATCATATCATTGGTGACATAAATAAGGTTTTTTAGAGTAGGAGAAGGATTGATCAAGATCAGCTGTGTTTGATCTCAAAAATTGAACCCAAGAAGTTTGATTAATCCTACAAGGATTATCATTGAGTTGATGCTATGGAAGAGGAGTTATCACAGATTGAGAAGAATAGTACACTAGAACTTGTCCCAAGGCCTCTAAACAAGAATGTTATTGGCACCAAGTGGGTATTCAAGAATAAATTGAATTAAGAAATAAAATTGGTAAGGAAAAAAGCAAGATTGGTGTGAAAAGGATACTCATAGATTGAAATAAATTAATATGAAGAAACATTTGATTCAGTAATAATATTAGAAGTAGTCATATTGTTCTTAAATTATACCACTCATAAAAACTTCAAGGTGTACCAGATTGAAGTCAAAACTTCCTTTATGAATGGTGAGTTAGAAGAAGAGGTATACATAGAGAAACCTAATGGATTTTAGTTGACTAAAAAACTAGAGATGGTGTGCATGTTGAAGAAGGCATTGTATGGGATGAAGCAAAATCCTAGAGATTAGTATTTGAGATTGGACAAACATCTACTGAATCTTGGATTTAATAAAGGTAATACTAATAGTAATGTATTTCTAGTTGGATAATGAGGGCATGTTGATTGTACAAGTGTTTGTTGATGACATTATATTCAGTGGTAATGATAAGTTGAGTCAAGAGGTTACATTAGAGATGCAAAATGAGTTTGTGATGTCCATGATAGAAGAAATGAAATTCTTTTTGGGACTGCAAATTACACAATTAGTGGATGGGATCTTGTATCTCAAGCCAAGTATGTGAAGGAGTTGTTAAATAATTTTGGGTTAGATGAATCTAAACTAGTGGGAACACCTATGGTGACTTGTTGCAAGTTATGAAGAAATGATGAGTTCCGTAAAGTTAATCAAGCTAGATACATATCAATGGTTGGTGGATTTCTTTACTTGACTCATACTAGACCAGATATCCTGAATGTTTTGTGTCTTGTGGAAAGGTTTCAAGTAGATCCTAGATACAATCATGAGGTATAAATGAAGAGCATATTCGGGTATCTGAAAAGGAAAAAGTACTCTAGGAAGTGGTATCTTAAAAGTAATGACTTCACCTTATGTTCTTATACTAATTTTGATTGGTTAGGTGATTTTGATGAGAGGAAGAGTAAAAATGGTTGTGTTTTCTTTATAGGAAGCAAATTGGTCTATTGGTTGAGAAAGAAGCAGAACTCTATTTCTTTGTCTACATCGGATGCAAAATATGTTGCTACTACTAGAAATTGTACACAAATAATCTGGATGAGATAGATGTTGTCAGATATTGGAGTTGTATTTAATGAACATATTGTTATGTATTTTGATAAATCAAGTGTCATCAATATTTCTAAGGAACTGGTACAACACTCAAATACAAATCATATATCAATCAAGTACAATTTTATGAGAAAAAAGGTGAGTGAGAAAGATGTGAAATTTTATTATATTCCTAATAAGGAACAAATAGATGATATATTCACCAAGCCTTTTCCTAAGGATGAATTTGTGTATCTCAGAGGTAAGTTATGGGTAATCGTCATTTCTGATCATAACTAAGATGCAAGAAGTTGCATCAGTCCAGTGCACTTCAGGGAGATATCATTCAAGCTAGATTGGTTTTTTGGAGGCTACTACTTGGGGTGAGTAGTACACAAATGGTAAGTTATGGTTGAAGGTAAGGAAAATAAGAGCATGATTAATTAGAGAAGATAAGAGCAGAGATGTACCTTTTTCATTGATGTCAAAGGGGAAGAAGAGCATGTGAAAAAAAGTTATATAGTTGCACATAAGAAAGAACCTAAGCTGAGAATAAGAGTGCATATCTAAGAGGGAGTAAGTGATGGGGAGAAGGTTATGTAATAATATTGGAACCAAGGGAAGCTTTCTTTGAAGGGGAGAAGAGATAGAAAGATCTTGAAGGAAGATGAGTTAGAAATACTTTGAAAGATAATTATGGATATTGTTGATAGTAATGTTGATTATCTTTCTTGGACGGATATTTTTAGTTTTTGATTTCATTACTTGTTTTTTCCATCGCATGTTCCCATCAATGTTGAAGGGGGATATTCTTGGCAAGTTTGGAAGTGTTGTCATTGATGTCAGCATGTATGTTAAGCAGTTTTGGCAGAGGAACAATATGTTTAGAGGCATGGTGAGGAACAGTTACTGTAGATGAGGAGTCATGCACCTCACAAGATGATGTAGAGGTTTTTTTGTAGGTTCGTGTCAAGTTCTAGGTATTGATATGGTAATTTGAGCAAGTTATGAGATCACAAATGGTGACTGGCTACTTTAATATCTACCAGTGTAATAAAGTTGTAGAGATTGGCTTCGCACATGTACATAGGTTGAGATATTTGGTCGCACAGTTGGGAATATGTTTAAGACATGGTGATGTGTCTTCCATTTAAAGGGTTCATGACTCTTAAGGTTCTCAAGGATTTTTCAATTGTTACAGAGGAGTGTGATAGTGTTCTTTGGGGTATAGGATAAAATGCTAACAAATTCATTAGTTGTGATGGATTTGATTTTTTTGTTAACATCGTGATGGCTAAAAATATTGTGGAATTATGTGCCTGATGAATTGGTGATCTACATCGATCAAGGTGATGAGATTTGAAGGGAATTTCAACTTGGTGATAGGTTTTATTATGTTCTTGGTCGACTTGATCAGTAAAATGTTTTATGGACAATCGTTAAGACATTTGGTGGAAGAGTTATGCTATCGAGGTGGTTACGAAGGATATAACCTATGTTGGGCTGGCATGATTTAATCAGGATCATTGATTTTGGCATGGTAAGATGAAAATTAAAAGTTACATTTTTGTCGACTTGTTCTTGATAAAAGGGTCAATGAATTAGGGAAAAATTCATTGTTGTACAAGAGAAGAATTGATCACAGATGCCAGGAATTTCTTGTGAAGCGTTTGTGCAGATCTAGTGAAGGATGAATTTCTCATCTGAAGGAGTCAAAGAGAATTGCAACAGATATCTGATTGTATTTCAATGGAACTGACCAAGGCATAATTAGATGCTACGATACAGTTCAAAAAATCATTAGATTGTAGTCAAATTTGTGTTTGTAAGACAATGAGTCTTCCTTAGGCTCGGAGCCCAAGATAGTTTGAGTAGTGATCTCTAGGAATTGTGGCTTCAATCCCCACCGTGGTTTTCACCCTAATTTAGGTTTCCATGATAAAAATCCTTGTGTTATGTGTTGAGGATGTTTTATTATTTGTGCATAAGGGTTTCAGAGTTTAAGGGTTTAGCGGTTTAAAGAATTGGATTTTTTGGAACACCAATTTTTCAATGTTCCTAATTTCCTTTTTCCAACATAAAAATAATGTCACATAATCTCAAAGTAATGATAATACATAACAAACCTAGATATAATGATAATTTAATGTTCATACTTATTGGAATGCAATTGTTTATGGATCTATTTAGTTAGATTTGTTTCTCATTAGGGAACCTTTGATAACATAGGTTAGAGATAAACGTTATCTTCCCTTTATGTTCTTAATGTATACAATTGTGAAATATTATTTTATATTAATTTTGCATCCATAGTATGTAAATAAAATCATAATTTTTAGATTAAGATGTACTTGCATTTTTTAAACACATTTTATTTTGGTAGTATAATTGTCATCCTCTTGGATTCCTTAGTGGGGCATTACAACTTGTATCAGAGCCAGGTTTCTACACTGGGAACTTTGGGAATTGTGCACACATTATACATATTGATAAGTATCCTTGAATTATGTTCATTGATTCTTATCTTTGTCTTGATTTTATGTCGTATGTTTGTTTTATGATCATAATTTTGAAACTATCCCTTTATGCCTTTTCATTCCCTAACTTGGCCTTGGAGACCTCATCTTATCCTTGTCTTATATTGCATTTTTAGGAAGGATGACACTTAATGACAGATCCCAAGGTCAAGGTAAGGGTAGAGGAAGTCATCATAGTGTTGGGTATTGTATCATCTTAAAATGGAAGCACTTCCATTTTGATAGGTTTAGCACCCTCATTCAGTATGTTATCGTATTAGATTCGCATTTAGGATACATTTGTGATTGATTCTACATGATTAGGTGAAATTAGGGCTAGGATCTTGTGGATCATCCTAGATTTCCCCCTCCATGGCTCCTTTCTCTAGATAGGACCTATGTATTGGTCCTCCTGAGCCTCATCCTACTCTCTCTCTCTAGGCCTCTAGGCCTTCTTAATATTATGGAACATTCCCTCACCTTCCTAGGTCCCCGACTGACTTGGGAACCCCTCAGAAACTTTTTGGGGCCCTGCCTAAAACATCAGGTCAGGGATGAGGTCAACCTTGACCTAGGTCAGGGTCAAGGTCAACCTTGACCTAGGTTAGGGTCGAAGATGACCTTGACCTAGGTCAAGGGAGAGGTCGACATAGACCTCTATCAGGTGTTGGTCCCCGCTTTCAAATCTGGAGCTTATCGGGGTCTGAAACTTAAAATAGGTCCCCAGGTTCGGATGCAAAAGTGTTTTCTCCGATGTTTGAATTAATATATTCCCTCCTTGGTTGGTGATTTTACTTGGACTATAATTCAAGGTGAAATTTGAATTTGGGTCCCTTGCATTGCCCTAGGAGGCCTATATTGAGATCTCTATATAAACACTCTCTTTTGCCTTCATTTGATCATGAGACAAAATCGAGAGATGACATGATGAAATGATGATGCAAACAAGAAAGAGGATAATATAGATAGACAAGCTAGGAGGACATATCATATTTCAATCAAACATTTTGAGGACAAGCTATTGTGGATCTTCATTGAAGCAAGAAGGCACTCTCTTGAGATCTACTATTCTCAACATTCAAGCTCTCAAAGGACATTATCATGGGGTAGAAATTATAGATTGTGAGTTGATGGGAGTACTATAGCCTTGGGGGCTTGGTATGCTTTCTTTGTCATATTAAAATCTATGCATTGCTTTCTCATTTTTGTGTTATGTTAGGATTGTTAATCTAGAAGATTAGATATTGATATTGCATAGTTAAAGACTCTTTTCAAAAGAGCAATACACACACATACATTCTATATTCAGCTATTCATGGAGGTGGAGATCACCAAAATGGGGGTTTGACTAAGGCAAAACCCTATATAGACAACCCAAAACCCCTCTTTTCAGATATTTGCAGGTGCTATTTTTGGGAGTTACAGGTGTAGAACAGAAGATTTGATACCAGATTTAGATACCCTTTTCAGCGAACTACCAAGATCTGCAAACATATTTTCTGTCAACATTGTGCAGGTCATGGTCGACATTATTGGGTCAGGGGTGACATTTGTGGGTCAAGGTTGACCTTTTTCATAAGATGAGACTGGAACAGAAAAATATTTTTGGGTTTTGTTCGTCTCTGCATTCCAGTTTTGGATCATACTTCAGATTTTCCAGAAACTCAATACAAGCTTTAGAAAATGAGTTTTTCCAGATCTGCTATATTATGAGGTAGGTATCTTATCCCACTATTTCTTTTCAATCTTTCCTCCATTTCTTATCATAATAATTAAGTGTAAAAGACTGAAATTGGATTTAGGATCTCTTTCTTTATACAATTCTCATTATGCAAATCTTACTTAGGAGATCCTTCGAATAAACCAAATTTTAGATCTTACATTTTGGTGAACCCACGATAGACAACTCTTTCTTTTTTGGTGTTAGATTTACATTTCACATTATATCTTTCATGCATATAGAAGTAGTTTTTATTTTATGCTTTTGCATTTATATTTCAAAATTCATAAAAATCACAAAATTACTTTAAAAATACAAAAACATTTACATTTTTCATGCTTGTAGTATTTCCTTGTGTTCAACATGTATGATTTTTGTTTTTAATACTTTGATGAGGCTTTTGTTACACAAAATGATAGATCCCTTAATGAGGTACATGGAAGTGAGAATGAAAATGGTTCAAATGATATCTCCATGGATCCTATTCCTATTACATCCTCCTCCACAACCTCTCCAATTCACCATTACCATAGAGTGTATGCATGGTTACCCTCATATTCCTCTATTTGCAACATTGAGGCACCTAAAATAGTATTTTCTAAACCTATGATGATGGTAAAAGGGTGTCCTCGAATAAATATTAAGGGTAAACCCAGAGAGGATTTCTTTGATAACACAAACTCTATTTCGCATGCTTATCACACACGAAATAATCCCCAACCTACTATCCCAGCTACTTTACCTCCTTCTCAACCTGTGCTTCCTCAAGCACCTATGTTACCTTCTTCCTTTAAAGAATATGATTTAGTGGAACAATTATGCACTACTCCGACTAAGATATCTTTATGGGAATTACTTCAAACTTCTACATATCATGAGGCATTGCAAAAAGCTTTATCTACTCTCCCCGCTATGCCTCCTAATCAAGAGAACATTAATTCATTTCTGGAGTGCATGCATATGTTGGAAAGTGACAATGCAAGCAATTGTTATTTTGTCATTGCTGTCAAACCTTAATTGGTGAGACTATTGTTATCTGTTTGAGTACCATATCTATTGTTGATAAAGAATATTTAACAAGAAGACCAAGTGAATGGTTGAGTTAAGGAAAATAAAAGGGTACTTGATCAGCTGGCACTCTGGCAAAGTAATTAGTTGTTTATCTTTCAAAGATAGTTTTTCTAGCTGTTCTATGCCGAGAAAGTTTGGCCTATGCTGAGAAAAGTTGCTTGTGCCGAGTAAAGTTGCTTGTGACGAGCAAAAGTTGCTCAATGCCGAGCACCATTGAAATTGCCGAGTGAAAATAGTGATGTTGACCGACTTACAGTAATTGGATTAATGATGAGATTTGAGATCTCTGGCCAACTTAGTTAACTTTAATGGGATATGTAATGTTAATGAAAGATTGATCCACATCATTTAATGTATGGGTAACCGTAATTAATGCATGGTTTCAAGATTTAATTAGAGACTACTTTGGAGAAGTAAATGTAATGCAAAGATGGAATGATCCATTGGATCTGACCGAACCTAAGATCTACGATCTTGTTTAAGCGGAAAAAGATTTATCTAACCTAGAAAAAGAGGTATATGATAAACTCATGGGGTTATTCATCAAGAGTGACAGAGTGTATGTGTATGCAAGAGGTTTGCACAGTTGATTTTCTATTTGGCATGATCTAGCAGAGAAGGCAAAAGGCAGAAGTAGAAAGTTGCATGTGTGATTGCTTGATGAATTTCCAAGTAGATCAGAAGGTTGAAATGACAATGCAAGCTATCCAGTAAGTTAACATCAGAGCTGTAATTGGATCTGAATTGCAAAGTAATTTGTATGTACTAGATCACAAACTGTTGATTACTTTCTTACCATTGTATCTGTTAAATCCTTTAACAAGGTTGACTTAACAGTCATTTGTATAAATCCTCTAAAAAGGTGACATTTAGATTGGAATGTTCTAAGTCCTCTAACAAGGCCACTCCTAACAGGGTGATTAAATCCTTTAACCAGGTCACACCTAGTAGTGTGTTATTGTAACCCTTTACAGGGTTGGCTCCTCACAGGGCATCACTTCAGAAGAGTGAAAACTTGGTAGCATGTTACTGGAGTTTTTTCCCATATTGGGTTTCCACGTTAAATAATTGTGTCAACTTGTGTGAATGCTTATGGTTTTCTTTACTATTATGTTACTAAAAGCTAATTTCAATTGACAGTAAACTGCTTGATTAAAGTTGTTGATTTATGCTACTGCTGCCGAGTAGATTTGAAATACAGAAAATTTTTATTTGCTACATCTAGCCCTAAGGATAACTAATTCACCCCTCCCCTCTCAGTTATTCTAAATTCATTCTAACAATTGGTATGAGAGCCTTGGTCTCTTAAAAAAAATTTGAAGGTACTTGTCACGAGAAGATCAAGATGTATAAGAAGGAGGTTCCTAAGCTGAACAAAGATAACTTCCTTGCATGGAAGATTTTGATGAAACTGCATTTGGCTGGTATTGGTGATGATGCTAAGTGACTTATTGAACATGCCTATGTACCACCTATTGCTCCTCTCATTTCTACACAACTAAAAGAAAAGCAAGAGCACAATTAGGTAATGTTGGAGATAGCCTCCTCATTGAGCTATTCAGAGTTTGATGATATAAAGAGTTGCACAAATGCAAAGTAGATGTGGGACAAACTTGCAAGTGTCTATGGTGGAGACACAAATGTGCTAAGAGCTAAATCAGAAAGTTTAAGAGGCAAGTTTGATGAGATGAAAATTCAAGAAGGTGAAAATGTCATTCAGTACTATGGTAGGGTAAAAGAAGTTGTAAATGCCATTAGAGGGGCTAATTGTACAATTGATGAGAACACCATTATGAGCAAGGTACTGAGAACTTTACTTCTTTCATATGCTATTAGAGTTTTTGCATTTCAAGAATTGAGATGTACTCCTAACAATAATCTGAATTTGGAAAATCTGATAGGCAGACTCACTGCATTTGAAATGTCAAATTATGATAACTATAATCCACAAGGGATTGATTATGCTTTTAGATC
>MU223769.1:2289546-2321796 GCA_018584345.1 Thuja plicata | reverse complement strand
AATACACAACTTCATGTGTATACTGATGCAGATTGGGCAGGTTGTATTGATGAAAGGAAGAGCACTTTAGGAGGAGCAGTATTTCTTGGAGAAAGGTTGGTATCTTGGACAAGCAAGAAGCAAAACTATATTTCTCAATCAACGACAGAGGTAGAATATGTTGCAGCAGCACTGAATTGTACAATAATTATTTAGATCAAATAGATAGTTAAAGACTTTGGTATTCAGATTGACTATCCTATTGTTATTCACTGTGCCAACACCAGTACTATTAACATGTCTAAGAACCGTGTAATTCACACAAAGACAAAACACATAGAGATCAAGTATCACTTTCTGAGAGAAAAAGTTGCAGATGAGGAAGTGACATTGGATTATGTAAACACAAAAGATCAGTTAGTAGAAATTTTCACGAAGCCTTTAGCAAAGGATACTTTTGATTATCTAAAGGAGAAGTTGGGAGTCATTCCCTCTCCTAAGTCTGATTAGAAAAACCAGCAAGTACATCTATCCTGTGTGACTGATGAATGGTTGACTACTCTACTTCTGGAGTAGTACCTGTACAGATTGGTTTATGGCACCCTTTTCCATTGATGTCAATGGGGTAGTATGTACCAGTAAAAAAAATACAAACAAGGAACACATACAAGGAGCTTATACTATGGGGGAGTAAAGGAACAGAGTAGGGAAGTATGACAATAGGGGAGTATTCAGAGAATACACAGTACATGAAACTGAAGCTGTGTAGATGAATATTTGTTGAGGATATTGAGAATATTGTAAAAGAAAGAAAACACCATGAAAAGAAGTTGTTTTTATATCATATGTTGCCATCAATGCCAAAGGGGGAGATTGTTGGAGATTTGATTTTGAATAATTGATTGATTGTATGTTTGTCATTGATGACAACATATAATACACCAGTAGTACTTATGTATGTACTTATCAATATGATGACATGAAGACCAGCATGGATAGATACATATTGTTGACATGTTTACTATGCTATGTTCATGCACACAGACTCAAATATGAAGTTTCAGTAAAGATATGTAATTTTGTTATTAATCGTTACAGTTCTGGAAGAATAACGGTTTAAGGCCAACGTATGTAATGTGTTGATTGAGTTGCACCTATCTTCGAGATATGTGTGTGTATATTCATCATGAGTTATGAGTTTTTGATATTAATCTAAATGTGCCAAACATATTTCAAGAAGATTGAAAAGTTATGATTAATTTGGTGAAGCTGACTTAGTGAAGCAACGTGTCTATTCAGCATTGACTTGCACGCTCAGTAGAGCTAACAAGGATATTAAGAAGAGTAGTCCTATAGGTCCCATGATCTCATACTTAGCGTATGTACTTATAGAAGGTCATTTGTGATGAGAAGAGTTGCGAAAGCCAGAGATTGACAAGCAGTTCAGAGTGTTGATGCAGCAGAGCTATATTTATCATATGTTGATAATATAGATGTTTATGTTGAAGCATTTAGAATACAGATAATATTTTTACATTGCTTTACAAGAGGTTAAAGCATCGGCGCATAAAAGGAACTGATCATACAAGCAGTGTCACAAACAATAGGTCATCTTGTTGATACAGTGTGTATCAAATAACCAGAAGGTTGTAACCTTCACCACTTGGATAGTGAGTCCTCCACCCCTAACAGGGTTATTGTAAAAGATTCCTAATAGGCTCCAACCCTTAACCAGGTCAACTATACTACTGCATTGTATTGAACAACTCCTAACATGGTTGAAGAATCTTTTAATAGGGATTACTATAAATAGTATAGTTCTTTGTGGGTACTAATTCCCACCAGGGTTTTTACCATTTGGTTTCCCCATAACTAAATTGATGTGTTGCGTAATGTGTTGTCTGAATATGTATTTACTTTGTATCAAACTGGATTAATAACTTAAAGAAAGATTCAAGTTGTTGATAACTGATTCACCCCCCCCTCTCAGTTATCTCTGAAGTATTCTAACATCTAGGCCTTCTTAATATTCTGGAACATTCCCTCACCTTCCTAGGTCCTCGGCTGACTTGGGAACACCTCAGAAACTTTCTGTGGACCTGCCTGAAACCTCAAGTCAGGGTCGAGGTTGACCCTGACCTAGGTCAAGGTTGACCTTGACCTAGGTCAAGGTTGACCTTGACCTAGGTCAAGGTTGACCTTGACCTAGGTCAGGGTCAAATTCAACCTTGACCTAGGTCAAGGGTGAGGTCGACATAGACCTCTGTCAGGTGCTGGTCCACGCTTTCAAATCTGGAGCTTATCGGGGTCCGAAACTTAAAATAGGTCCCGGGGTTTGGATGCACAAGTTTTTTCTCCGATGTTTGAATTAATATATTCCCTCCTTGGTTGGTGATTTTAATTGGACTATGATTTGAGGTGAAATTTGAATTTGGGTCCCTTGCATTGCCCTAGGAGGTCTATATTGAGATCTCTATATAAACACTTTCTTTTGCCTTCATTTGATCATGAGACAATATCGGGAGATGACATGATGAAATGATGATGCAAAAAATCAAGAGGATGATACAGAGAGACAAGCTAGGAGGACATATCATATTTCAATCAAACATTTTGAGGACAAGCTATTGTGGATCTTCATTGAAGCAAGAAGGCACTCTCTTGAGATCTACTATTCTCAATAGTCAAGCACTCAAAAGACATTATCATGGGGTAGCAATTACGAATTTTGATTTTATGGGAGTACTTTAGCCTTGGGGGCTTGGTATGCTTTCTTTTTCATATTCAAATCTATGCATTGCTTGCTCATTTCTATGTTATGTTAGGATTGTTAATCTAGAAGATTAGATCTTGATATTGCATAGTTAAAGACTATTTTCAAAAGAGCAATACACACACACATACATTCTATATTAGGCTATTCATGGAGGTGGAGATCACCAAAATGGGGGTTTGACTAAGGCAAAACCCTATATAGCCACCCCAAAACCCCTCTTTCCAGATATTTGCAGGTGCTATTTTCGGGAGTTACAGGTGTAGAACAGAAGATTTGAGACCAGATTTGGATACCCTTTTCAGCAAACTACCGAGATCCACAAATAGATTTTATGTCAACACTGTGTAGGTTAGGGTTGACATTATTGGGCCAGGGGTGACATTTGTGGGTCAAGGTCGACCTTTTTCATAAGACAACATCGGAACAAAAAAAGATTTCTTTGTTTTGTTTGTCTCTACGTTCCGGTTCCAGATCATACTTCAAATTTTCCAGATCTTCTATATTATGAGGTAGGTATCTTATCCCACTATTTCTTTTCAATCTTTCCTCCATTTATTATCATAATAATTAAGTGTAAAAGACTGAAATTGGATTTAGGATCTCTTTCTTTATACAATTCTCATTATGCAAATCTTACTTAGGAGATCCTTCAAATAAACCAAATTTTAGATCTTACAGGTATTAAGAACCATCTAATGCACTAAGAGTGGGAGGGGTGAATCAGATCAGTAACCAGTTCAAAAGATTTAAACTAATTTTGATCAACGGTTATAAACAAAACAATAAACTGATTATTGATGCATTAACCATTATTGTTGATCAAACTCATAAATAAAAAAAATTTAATTAAAAGCAAAACATCACAACCAAAAACACATTTGATACATTGATTTTTGTATTGTGGAAACCCTTGTAAGAGGGGAAAACCATGGTGGGGATGGTACCCACAATCTTCACTACTGTAGTGTGGAAGGTGCCCTATGAAAGGCTTACAAAAAATATTTCTGATAGGTATTCATCTTGTGAGAGATTCCTAGTACAATATGAGATGTACACTAAAGACCTTTCAAATTCTACCTCGTGTGTGGATTAAAATCTCAATCTAGAGACTCACCTAGTAAAAGGATTTAGAAACTAAGACTTGTAAAAGTCTACCTTGAGAAAGAATTTAACTTGCTAAAATTGTCAAAGAACAACAAGTGATTGATCTGTTGTAGCACACCTTGCCTGTAAGATCATGTATTCCCTATAGATTCTCACACTTTCATACTATCTGTGACTCAAACCTCTCCTTCCAATCTTTCCACAATATTCTGTACTGATCCTTCATAGAATTGTCTAACCTTTTGTATCCTTCTCACAAAAAATCTTTTATAAGATTTCTTCCTATTTTCCGCTTAATCAACACCATTGATTTTTCCTCTTAATTTATTTTTCCGCTTAATCAACACCATTGTTTATCCTCTTTAGAATTCAAGTTGTTTTTAGGTCATTTTACACTTTAAATTCAACTTCTTGTAGAATGTTCCAGATCATCGCTAACCTTGGATAAAATCATGCATTCAATTAAACAAATAGAATCTTGACAACTCAAATAACTCTCATAACAAACCTCACCTTGAAATTTGAACCGATTTTCCGTTTAGCGATCAAAGAAATAATATTGCAGTGTTTATTCCAAGATACTAATTAATCGTTCAAATCCAAATAAGATATTAATATTTAAAGAGTCAGTTGCACAAGTCATCTCTAATATGTTATAATACATTATCCTGTGAAACTTTTCCCCATAATAATTTGATCTTCATATTCATTCATCAGTTGTCCATCGTGATGTTTGTTGTGTCACTTAGTCAGTTTTAGGTGTTCAGAATAGATTCTTCATTATCGATCATTATCAATTGTGATGTAGATTATTTAGTGTGTTTGACCATCAATGAAATTTTTTGATCATACATGTATCATATTTTTTTATCTTTCCCAATTAGTTCATCAATGCCAACACATAGTCCCCCATCAATCTCTCCTCATGAGAGTTTTTAGGAGAAGTATCAAGAGGGTCAATAATACGATTATCAAAACCCATGTTGTGGCATTGGGATCTTTGGTTGTGATTTTCCCATGAAGTTATTATGTTGGCACATAGATGTGTAAGCTTTTAAATAGAGAGTTAGATGCTAGTGTGTTTCTTGGGTTCCTTGTACAACCATTTGAGATTTTTTTATGAATGGACCCGAGTAGCATGTGGTGGAGGAATATGCTATGCAATAACATTTGAGTCGGTCGGTGATTAGTTGTTAGTGTGTTTCTCCAATATGGTGAGGCCTTGTTTCACCCTTGTGTGGTTTGTATGTGTGGATTGACTTTGGATACAAGGATCGTGTTTCCCTATTTGATCTAGCATGATATTTTTTAGAGTATGTTGTTAAGGGTTTATTTGACCCTCTTGTGGTGAGAAGTTCCCTCTTGAGTGAAATTATCTTCAAAGAATGGTCCTTTTTCTCTTGGATGTTGTTGATCATTGAGTGACCCTATTTCTTTATCCCTTATGAGAGGGCATGTTGACTAATTGTATCTTACTATATCGTATGCGAGTGTTACATTTCCTGTGATAGAAATAGAGTTAATTCATGTCTATGAGAACTAACATTGTTATGTTTCTTTGTATAGAGTATATTACTGCATACAAGTGATGACTGAAGGAAAAATAACCTTGCATAGATCATCATGGTAGAACAATTGGTTTAAGGACCTATATCCCAAAAATTCACATTGCTTATTGCATATGTATGAGTATATAAGTACCTTATTTCCTTGTATAATTGTGAAGATTATTGGAATTTTCTGCATTTCACTTATCATGCATGTTAAAGAGCCATAGTATTATGTATTGGTTAACCCCATGTAGTGTACTATAAAGTATTTTATTGAAATATTTGAGTCATTTTTCACAGTGCCCATGACCTTTTTGAAGCCCCTATGAGATCTATGTGAGTCACCATTGTGTATGTTCGTGAGTAACAATCTTGTGTTAGAAGATCATGATGGACCTTGTGTTGTGAAATGATATTAGGATGGATTTTGTGTTAAACTAATGTAAGTGCAATTTTTGAGGATGGGTTTTCTTGAGTATATATAGTGTTTTCTTGAGTTTGCAGATCGTATCTCAATCTTCTAATAACTTGAAATCATCTAGTTATTCTATGTAAAATTATTCTTCTATCTCTCCATTTAGAAATGCAAACTTAACATCCATGAGTCTTGTATTTTTTTTTGGCGACTTGTTCATCTTTATTCAGCTTATTTTTGAATACCCACATAGTTCCAATCACATTTTGGTACATCGGTCTAGGTGGGTGATCCCACAAAACTATGTCCCACTTTTTGGCTTTGACACTGAAACGAACATTCTAAAAAAAACTTCACTTTCAGACACCTATTGTCATAAAACTATTAAGAATTAGAAGATGATGTAAACTAGTGACTTTTAGAATTTTTTTTGTAGTTTATAAATATATTTATAAAAAAAAATTTGGAATTTATTTGTATCCATTTTTCATTCTCCTTCAAAAATTATTTTTGTGAAAAATCAACATTTTCAGGAGTGACACTCACTTTGATCAACATAACTTTTTTTTTAAAACTAATAAGAATGTAATTATTTTGAATTTAGGTTTTTAACACCAATATCTAGAGAATCCATTTGGTTTCATTCAATTTGGTTGAATATTTTATATTTTATTGAGTTATGAAGTTACATTAACTATAATTTGGACATAGGTTCACTTGGATCACTCTAACTCTACCTCTATATATCAAAATTCATTTATTATTTTTTTGATAGAAAGGTAACATAAATATCTATTTCCTAGATATTTTTCATAATTTTTTTTTGCCTAATTTACTATTTTTCCATAAGCGTCGAACAGATAAGTCGGTAAATGGTTAGACAACCTATGTTTAGTAAAACTTAAAAAGAAAATTCTTAATAAACTCATAATATATACAAATCATAATCATTAGAAAGCTTTCTCTGAGTACTATGATCCTGTATTTGGGTTTGTCAAAAGAATTTATTTGATCCCACAAAAAGTTAATGTCAAAGTGATTATTTGTCAGCATTTTGAAGGGTGCAAAGGAGACTCGATTATAGGTGTGAGTGAGGAGTAAAGATACTATACCCAATGGATTTTGATCCAAGAGGATTTTATCTAACCATTTTCAATTTAATCCTTCAAATGAGAGCTCTCAAGGCTTAAATCATCATATTTTCTTAAAAATGTGTAATTTCAGCAAAAATCAAGATGCTCAAAAAAGTGGGACACACTATTGTGGGACCACCGAGGTACTATTTCTAGTGTTTGATTTGTTTTTATCTAATCTATCTCTTTATTCATATCTCTCATAAGAAATTTATCATTTCTTTTTTACTACACAGGTCTCTAGTTCAATTGTAGATAGGAAACAATAATTTACTTATTTACTTGATTTAGAAACTCTCCTTCTTGTTTGAATAATTTATCTTTCTTTTTGATAATTTGATGTTTGGAATGATCCCTTTGGACATACTTAGTAGGTGCTCTTGGTGATTTTTAGATTCTTTCTCTTTTTCCTCTTATTCTTCATTAACTTTTGAAGCTTTCCTTTCTTCTTTAGGAGTAATAGGAACCTCTTCTAACTCAATTTCAAGTTAAGGAGCAGTCTGATTCCAATATTCATTTACTCAGATATTTGCACTTTTCACATATTTATTCAACTTTTTATTATAGCATTGGTATTTATTTCTTGTATTAGAGTATCCCAAGAAGATACCCTCATCATATCTTGTACCAAACTTTCTAAGATTGCTTCCACCTCTTCTCATATAGCATTGTATTCCAAAGACTTTGAAATATTTGACAACATGAGCCTTTCAAAACCATAGATCATAGGGATTATTTATATGATGTGATCTAATGTGTACCCTATTAAGAAAGGTAGACAACAATGTGCACAACATCTCTCCAATATACATTAGGTAGATTAACATATTTCAATATTCTTCTAACCATTTCAAAAATAGTTCTATTTTTTCATTCAACAACTCCATTCTATTGTGGAGTCCTAGGAACAAATAACTATCTTCTAATTCCATACTTTTCACAAAAAATTTCAATCTTGTTTGATGTAAATTATCCTCCTCTATCAGATCTCAAACATATATTTATAACATCTATTTGATTCTCTATTAGATTCTTGGAAATTTTAAATATATCTAGAGCTTCAAATTTTTCACTTAAAAATGTCACCCATATCATTCTAGAATAGTCATCAGTAAGTATCATGGAGTACCTTTCACCATTGAGTCCTCTTGTTCTTGTAGGTCCACATAGATAGGTATATATCAGCTCCAAAGGCCTCATGGTTGAATATTCTTTGTTCTTGAATTTGTTCCTAGTTTTCTTTCCCATTTAACATTCCTTGCATATAGTGTTAGTAGGCCTAATAATATTTGGCATGTCTCTTACAACTTTAAGGGAACTAATCTTCAGTATATTCTCCAATTTAATATGTCTCATTCATTTGTACCATACCCAAAATTAATTTGTCAGTGATAGAGAGAAACTATCTCCATCATTCTTCTTTAGATAGTAGATATTACCATTTCTCATACCTTCTGCAACAAACTTTCTAGATTATTTTATGAAGACGCATCTACTTCCATGAAAAATAATCTGAAATTATTTAATGCATAAATGATTCATACTTAAAAGATTGTGCCTTAAACTCTAACATAATATATATCACTAGCCTTATGCTTTCCATCAATTGAAATTGTTTATTTACCACATATAGGTGTAGATCAATCACTAGAAAATGTGATTGATCCTCCATTGTAATTTTGAATCTCTATAAACACTCTTTTGTCACCTATGAAATGATTTGAACAACCAAAAACAATAGTCTGGGATCTAGATTCTCCTTTTTCATTTAGAGAAGTCTTAATTGTTTCTTTTGTATTACTCTGAATTTCACATTTGTCATTGTTATTTTCCTTAATAACCAAGAAAAACACTTCATCATTTGAATCATTTCCATATTCATCCTGTGATGAATGAATCTCTAAAGAGAAAATACTTTTCTTACACCTATAACTATTATCACTCCTCACATTTTTATTATATCTTCTGGAACTGTCTTTCCTTTCATCATTATCAAGTTTCTTACTATCTTCCTTAAAAGGACATTTAGCAGCATACTGTCCTACTCTTCCAAAAGTAAAACATTTGAAAGGAAACCTGCCTTTATACTTTCTAGATCCTTTCTTTAATCTACTAAAAAAAAAAAATTTCTTCATCTAGGTAAGGAAATATCTCAGATTCATCTTCAATATCCTTAATTTCCTTTTAAGCAACATCTTTCTTCTCATATTGGTTAAGTGAACTTGAGTTGGAGCTAGTATGGGATTGGTGACCTCTCGGGAAGGCTCGATATTTTACCCCTATAAGAATCACCTAGATGCAATGAGTGATAAGGGTTTTATTCATTCTCATGAGATATGGGTTCTTGTGAGCCACTACTCATGAAACATGGGTCAATGAGCTTGATGATAAAATTACACAGTTGAATCCTGATAGCAATATTACAATTTGACTTGTAGAAAATAACTCCTACACATCAATTGATGAGCTAAAGGGGCTCTATAATGAATGTTTCATGATGCGCAATAATTTTTGAATGTTATACAAATGGGGTAACAAGCTATTTGGTCTTAACCATGTAGGAAAATCCATGGTTATGTGTCCTTGATTTAGAGCCATATTAGGATGGGTAACCTCCCAAGAATGCCCAATGCTTCACCTATATAAATATCACCAAGATGTAATAAGTGATAAGTTTTCTATTCATTCTCATGCAAGATGGGGTCTTGTGAACCATTACTGATGTAAAATGGGTCAACAAGTTTTAATAAAAAAATACACAGTTGTATCCTAATAGAAATATCACAATTAGACTTGATGTGGAAAATGCCTCCTACTTATCAATTAATGAGCTAAAGGGGATCTATGATTAATGTTTCATAAGGCACAACACTTTCTAAAGGTTTTATAAATGGGATGGAAATCTAAGTGGTCTTAACCTTGGAGGAAACTCCATGGTTAAGCATGCTTGAGTTGACCATAATGGGATGTGTGACCTCCTAGGAAGGAATTATGCTTCACCCCTATGAGAATCACTTAGATGCAATGAACGTTAATTATTATATTCATTCTCATGAGATATGGGTTCTTGTTAAATTCTACTCATGAAACATGGGCCAATGAGTTTGACTCAAAACCTACACATTTGAATCGTCATAGAAATATCACAACTTGACTTATTCTGTAAAATACCTCCTACTTATCAATCGATGAGATAAAGGGGCTTTAAAATAAATGGTTCATAAGGAACAATGCTTTTTGAAGGTTTTGTGAATGAGGTATCAAGCTAAGTTGTCTTAACCTTGGAGGAAACTCCACGGTTAAGTGCGCTTGAGTTGGAGCCATACTAGGATGGGTGACCTCATGTGAAGGCCTGATGCTTCACCCCTGTGAGCTGCACCTTCATTCAATGAGAGATAATTTTTTTATTCATTCTCATGAGAAATGGGTTCTTGTGAAACACTACTCATGAAACATGGGTCAATGAGTTTTACTCAAAAAATACATAGTTGAATCCTAATAGAAATATAATACTTTTACTTGTTGTGGAAAATACCTCTTACTTATCAATTGATGAGATAAATGGCCTCTATAATGAATGGATCATAAATAATAACACTTTTTGAAGGATTTTCAAATGGGGTAGCAAGCTAAGTTCTCTTAACCTTGGAGTAAATTTCATGGTTAAGTGTGATTGAGTTGGAGTCATATTAGGATGGGTGACCACCCAAAAAGGCCCGATGCTTTACCCCTATGAGAATCACCTAAATGAAATGAGTGCTAAGTGTTCTATTCATTATCATGAGAGATGGGTTCTTGTAAACTAGTACTCGTGAAACATGGGTCAATGAGTTTGACTTGAGCATAATTTAATCCTAATATAAATATCATAATTTGACTTTTTATGGAAAATACATCATAGTTATCAATTAATGAGATAAAGGGTTATCTATAATGAATGATTCATAAGGCACAATACTTTATTAAGGTTATGAAAATGGGGTAACAAGATAAGTGGTCTTAACCTTGTAGAAAACTTCATGGTTAAGCATGCTTAAGTTGGATCCATACTGTGATGGGTGATCTCCTAGGAAGGCCCAATGCTTCACCCTTGTGAGCATCACCTAGATGTAATGAGTGATAATTTTTTTATTCATTCTCATGAGATTTGGGTTCTTGTGAACCGCTACTTATGAAACATGGGTCAATGAATTTGACTAGAAAAATATAGAATTGAATCCTGATAGCAATATCACAATTTCACTTGTAGTGGAAAATGTCTCATACTTATCAATTAAAGAGCTAAATGGGATATATAATTAATGGTTCATAAGTCACAATACTTGTTGAATATTTTGAAAATAGGTTAGCAAGCTAAGTGATCTTAACCTTGGAGGAAACTCCATGGTTAAGTGCACTTGATTTGGAGCCATACTAGAATGGGTGACCTCCTTGGAAAGCTCAATGCTTCACACCTATGAACATCTCTAGATTCAATGAGTGATAAGTGTTCTATTCATTCTCATAAGAGATGGGTTCCCTTGAACTACTACTCATGAAACATAGGTCAATGAGTTTGAATCAAAATATGTGTGGTTGAACCTGATAGAAATATCATTATTAGACTAACTGTGGAAAATACCTCCTACATATTAATCACTGAGATAAAGGGCTCTATAGTGAATGGTTCATAGGGCTCAACACTTGCTGATTTTTTTGAAAATAGAGTAGCAATCTAAGTTTTCTTAGCCTTGAAGGAAACTCCATGACTAATCATGCTTGAGTTGGTGCCATATTGGGATAGGTAAACTCATGGGAAGGCTTGTTGCTTCACCCCTGTGAGCATCACCTATATGCAATGAGTGATAAGTGTTCTATTAATTATCATGAGAGAAGGGTTATTTTTAACCACTACTCATGAAACATGGGTCAATGAGTTTATCTCAAAATATACACAATTGAATCTTAATAGTAATATCACAATTTGAGTTGTGGAAATTTCATCCTAATTATCAATTGATGAGCTAAATGGGCTCTATAATAAATGGTTCATAAGGAACAATAATTTCTAAAGGTTTTGAAAATGTGGTCATAAGATAAGTAGTATTAACCTTGGAGTAAAATCCAAGCTTAAGTTTTCTTGAGTTGGAGTCATACTAGGATGTGTGACCTCCTAGGAAGGCATGATGCTTCACCCCTATGAGATTCACCTAGATGCAATGAGTTCTTATAAGTGTTATATTCATTCTCATGAGAGATGGGTTCTTGGGAACCACTACTCATGAAATATGGATCAATGATTTTGACTCAAAAATAACATAATTGAATCTCGACAACAATATCACAACTCAAAAGTAGTGTCAGCACCACAAAGTTCTTCCAAACTGTATTTCTCCATATTACAACTCTATTGAGTTGTGATCAGCAAAGTTTTGTTGGCCTTATTCATATTTTTCATCACCTTTAGTAGCACTTCATTATCCTCTAAGGTTCCACCAGTGGCTTTTATTGAACTGACAATTTCATTTATCCAGTGCAAGTAGCCATCAATGTTTTCATTCTTAAACATTTTTAGAGTGAAATTTATTCTTTAGAATCTGCAACTTAATTTTCTTAATCTTCCTACCTCCTTCATATATGTTTCCAAGATTCTCCTTGACATCAAATGTAGTCTTGAAACCCATTACTTTTAGCAATTTTGAATCACCTAGACCACTAATAATTAATTCCTTTCCTTTGCATTGTTCTCATGTAATTTTATTTCATCTAGTGTAGGAGTACCAGATTCTAGAGGAACATGACATTTTGTAATAACATCGAGAACTTTAAACGACATAGAGTCCAAATGTAATTCCATCTTCTCCTCCTATAAAGTATAATTTGTTCCATCAAACTTAGGTACTCTATTGCCATGTTCATTTTCCATATTAGATCTACCTCAAGAGATTAAGTTGCTTCTATAAAAACCTTTCTTTGATACTAATTGTTGACTACCTTTGAATGCTAAGAGAGGGTGGGTGAATCAACATAGACAAATACTCAACACTTATGCTACAATTATTTGTTACTTGTTATTAATCCAACTAATCATCAAAAAACATGTAGCAATAAAAATACACATATATAGACAACATAGTTACATGGAAAACCCAATGCAGGAAATCCCATGGTGAGAATCACACTCATTATATCAAATAATTGATTACAAAATTTTAGGCTAGAATCCAAGGAACTCATTGTCCCTTATATTTAAACACACTGCCAAGGAACTCACTACTCCTAGAGGACTTGTACAATAGTAATGAAATATATATATATTTGCACAAAACTACTAAAATAGTGAACAATATTCCAATATGCGTAGAGGAAATATACAATGATTAGATGTAGGATATGTTGATCAGCTTTTGTAACCTCTATGTTTGATTCAACAATTTACACCTCTTCTTTTCTTTATTTACTTTAATTTTTCTTCACATTCACTCTACACACACTTCACAACTTCCTCACACACCCTCTATCTTTTCTCATCCATTATAACACATATATACAATATCTTATTCATCATAATCTTCAACAAGGTCAGTCATAAGAAATATAAGCAGTGTTAATAAAAATTCATCCATCATGAACAAAAACACTCAATATAGTCCATCCTAGGAGGTAAAGGGGACCCAAATGCATCACAATAATTATTCGTTAAATGTTATGATCAAGGTACACACATCATAGCATTCCCCAAACCTGGACCCAAATGTAACATGTAGAAAATATATTAAAAACATGGTATTGGTCAACTGAATAACACTCTTTGAAGCACATATGATATGAAAAGAACAATATGCCATGGAATGATCACCCTTAACCTCTTAACTCTTCCTT
Organism: Thuja plicata; assembly: GCA_018584345.1. Lineage (NCBI taxonomy): Eukaryota > Viridiplantae > Streptophyta > Pinopsida > Cupressales > Cupressaceae > Thuja > Thuja plicata. The sequence goes on along the minus strand of MU223769.1, from coordinate 2,307,978 downwards.
CTTTCTATATCCAGACTAATAAGAATTAAATCTAGTTACCACAAATTCTTGCAGAGAAAACCAACACATAATATCTAAACCAAAACATTGCACAAACCATCTCACCATGTCTACCAAACTACATAACCTCAATTACCAATGCGGAACATTTTTTGACTTTATCGTATTCATTCCTAATAGTCGGCTTTACTATCAGTGCATCACAACTTATTCAAAAGAACAACTAGGGAACTCAAAACATGTTAGTGTAATATTAACAACACATAGTCATTGTAACCAAAAATATAAGCTGCCAACATCTTATGTGGAGGAATGCAAAGACTTATCCCATACTTTCTTCAAATACTCTTTCCTACATATTCTAACTTTTCATACTTCCATCTTTCAAATTTACCTCATATTGATATACTCTTACCATCAAAACATCATCTAAACACACAATACTAAGTATATATTATCCTTTAGGTACTCTTTCCTACATATCAAACATCAAATTCTTATTCCTTCATAGCACGACTCATCATCAAATGCAATCAATAGTCACAACATACAACATTTTACCATCTTCTCAATCACAACTTCTTAACAACAACAAGTTGACATCAATGCAACCATTAATTGAAATTAATGACAACACTAAGCATATAATACTAATAGGAACTACAAGGAACTCCTCAAGTTACTTAATGAAGACTAGAGCCATGCACTCAACTTGCCTTTGGATTACTTTTGTTGGTTGAGGTTTTTTCTTTTATGTTTTTGATTGAGGTTAAAATAGTTTATGGAGGGAACCATAACCCTGTACAATTTAGAAAGAAAGATATGCAGGAAAAAACACCATAGAAAAGAAAAAGACAGAAAAAAGCAACTGCTAGGGGAAAAAAATGGAGACAATAGAAACCCCCCCAGCACAAACTACCATAAAAAAGAAGCTAAACTAACAAAAATATTACAAGCCCAAAAAAGAACATAGTTAGGTCATTTTTTCCATAATCTCCAAGAGTCAACCATCACCATTTTATATTTGTTGATAGCCTCTCTGAGATCCTTTTTTTCCTTTGTGCTACCAGTTTTCAGCTTTTTTGCACTCTCTCTAGTATGAGTCCCAGGGCCAGCAGTGTTGGGATCTATAGCAATATCATCATCCACAGTAATGGGAGTAGTGTTCCCATCCAGCATCGAGAGCAATGCCCTTAAATTTTTATTAGTCACCTTCATGCCCTCATAGTTATTTTTCATAATACGGCTGAGAGTGTCTTCAATACTCTGAATACGACTTTCAGTCATCCGATGATAGAAATTAACCACTGCATTAATCCTTAGTTCTAGCTTCTCCAATAGCCTTTTTTCTGCTTCTTCCTCCTGGGTCTCCTTTTCATTAGTAGCCTTCATCACTGGTTTAGCAAGAAATAGAGCAATCTTATTCACTCTATCCTAGAGTTCATCATACTTACCATTTATATCTTTGATTTCTTCAAGAAGCCAGGAATTCAGATGATAGTCCATCTCAGCCCGCTCTTTAACTACCTGCATAAATCTTGTGGGCTCTTGGATTTTCACTGTCTCATTATCATGGCTACCTCTAGCATTCTATTTTCCTTTTTATCATTCCCCTCTTTTATATTTACCTTAATGTTCTCAGAACTATCCCTGGAGAGCATACCCTCTTTAGACTGCGAGTCAGCATAGTTCACCAGAATAGGTGTATTGTTGGGAGTAACCTTCGCTTTAGACTTTAGGATGGAATCACTATTCTTCTTCATTGGGGAGGTAGTATGCACCTTGCCATGGGTACTAGTATCTTCTAGCACCTTGTTGTCTTCAGGTCCTTCCATGTCCATATCCTCTGTATTAACATTGATATCACTATCCATCTCCTGAGAGGAGCCACTAACACCCTTATCCTGAGAATCAATATCATCCTCATTATCCATACCTACTTCCTCTGAGAGGACACCCTTATCACCTTTTTCATCCTCCTTCTTAGCCTATGTTTCATTATCCGTGTCCATACCAGCCTCCTCTATGAGAATCTTAGCAGAATCTGCTAAGACATTGTTAGCTTTGGCCTTCCTCTTTTTTCCTGGAGTGTTGCTTTCATTAGCCATAGGTATTTTACTCTTCTTCTCCCTGTTTGAGCCAGTGACCTCGGTGTTATCCTATAGCTTAAATTTTGCATACTCATAGTTTAGAACAATAAGCCCATCATGAAGAATAGGTTTCTTTGCACTCTTCCTATTTTCTATAATGCTATTACCCAGGGATTTGAGAAGAAGGTAGGGGAAAGAGATTTTCCTTTTGTAGAGAAAGTGATTAACAAGCATAAAGTGGAATTATAAACCCTAGTATAGTGACCCTCAAGCGTAAAATATTGCATAATAGATTTGACCAGTTTTGCCTAGAAAAGCTTCATATGACAACGCAGGAAATAGACCCCCGAATGTTTAAAAAGATCTCTTTCTCCTTGGGTCTTAGAATAGATTTTAGCCAAATTCTCGGCCATATACCTACTTCTATAATATTTCAACCCTGACATTTTAAGACCCGTTATTTCAAAAATAACTTTCTCAGTAACATAGAAGGACTTACGACAGATTGTCACATTTCTGTTATCCCAGCTATCCACAAATTCCTTGGAGATGTCCTTGTCATAACCATGGAGTCTCTCCATATAATCAGTGACCCTACCTTCCTTGAGTCTATTCCAGACATTGGCCTCTTTTTTCAATTTAGAGACCGTGGGCTCTTCACATTTCAATTTTCCTCCCATTTTTCTAATAGACCAGACTTCAGAATATCACACAGGATGAGTGCCAAGATCACAAAAAATAGAGCAGAGCGAGTAAATTGTGATAATGGACTACCTTTTTAAAGTAATGATAGCATCTTTCCCACAAAATTAATTATTATTGCAATGGCCACCGTACGTGCGAGACCCATATTTAAGGCAACTACAAAAACTATCCCTTTTTGTCATCATCATTAGTAGTAGCTCTGGGTTTATGGTGGATTTGGTCATACCTTATAATATTGAGGACTTCAATATTTAATTATTGATTACCTTTCCAGTTCCTGGCATTATCACTATAAGCTCCCACATTTTCCAGGCTGTTAGCCACTGCGTTCAACTCTCTAAAAGCATGACTGATGTGTGTGACATCAAAATCAGATAAAAACTTTTTAATCTGAGAGATTATGTGACTCATATTCCAAGACAGAGTATGATTACCATTAATGCAATTAATAGTATTCATGGAGTCACCTTCCAGCCACAGCTTGGAGCAATTCTATCTTTTCACCAACTTGCAAGCATAGAGAGCCACCATAGCTTCAGAAATATGGCTAGCTTGAGATCCAATAGGGATAGAAAAAGCAGCAACACAACTACCTTGGGAGTTTCTAACAATGCAGCCACATCCAGCAATGTTAGGGTTACCTTTAGCAACGCCATCAAAATTAACTTTATACCATCTAGGAGGAGGGGAGCTCCAGACAGCTGTCTCACGAGTAGTAGAAGTAGACTTAAAATTAGCAAAAAAATTCTAGTGCTCAATAATATCCTTATTAGAGACCCCTTCCAAGAGTTTCAGTTTAATTTCACAAGCTAATTTAGTATTTTCAACAACACTTCTAACAATTTTGGAGCCGATCAAAAAGGAAGTGGATTTTTTGTTTTTGAATATCCTATCATTTCTTTCTTTCCAGGTCTTCCATATAACATGTGGGGCTATATATTTCCAAATAATTTTTCCCAATTGGTAAGGGATGGGAGAAATCCATTGTGAAAAGAACTCTTTAATAGTGTTAGGGAAGACCTAGATGATTTTCCAATGCTGCAACACTACCCTCCAGGTTTCTCTTGAGAACTGACAATGAAGCAATAGGTGAGAAGAAGACTCAACATCTTTCATACAAAGATAACATCTATTAGGAATCATCTAGCCTCTTATAGTCAGGTTCTCGGTAGTAAGGATTTTTTCCTAAACAAAAATCTAGTAGAAAAAGTTAATTTTAGGGATAAGGCAAGGATACCAAACCTTAGCCTAGTAGGGCTCTGCTCCATGGGAGGAAAGTAGAGAATAAGAAGAAGCCACCATGAAATTACCATTGGGATTAGGGGACCAAATGAGCTCATCTTTGCAATTAACTTTGATCTCCCAGGGGGTTAGATCAAAGTTAATAGGTTTTAATTGTGGATCAATGTCACTGAGGTTGACCCATTTATTATCCTTCCAGTAATCTGTAAATTTACACCCAATTCTTAGGGAGAAAATGTCTAGAAATTGGGCCATATCAGGGTACTATATGAGGGGTTTATCCTTAAACCAAGGATCATCCCAAAAGTTGATTTTCTGACCATTTCCAACTTTCCAATGAGCCCCTTTAGTAGCAAGAGGTCTAGCCTTCAAGATACTATTCCATATCACAGATCCCTGCATAGTGATGGTAGAGGAGAGGAAGGACTCAATAGAGGGAGTAGCGAAAAGGTATTTTGATTTAAGGCTTTTATTCCAGCCTTTTTCTTCTCCAAAAATTCTCCAGCTTTGTTTTGCTAGGAGAGCTAGATTGATATCCTTAATTTTTATGATGCCAAGACCCCCATGATTAATAGGTTTGCACACATTCTCCCAAGCCACAAGATGGATTCTATTTTTTTCCTCCGTGCCCAACCACAAGAATCTTTTCTATAATTCCTCAATAATGTTAGCAATCTTTTTTGGAATTTTGAGGAGGATTAGTGCATAAACAGGGAGATTCTGCAAAGGAATTTTGAGCAAAAGGATTTTCCCAGTATTGCTAAGGAGGGTCCCTTTCCATCTAGCAAGTTTTTTTTTGAATTTATCCACAATAGAATTCCAAAAATAATTTGGAGGTGTCAGGCCCAACAAGAGGCCTAAATAGCTGGAAGGAAAAGAGGCTATTGCATAACCAAGAATGGTTTCCATTCTCTGCTGTCTCGCAGGAGGGGTGTTGACAAAAAAGAGGGAGCTTTTCTCCTAGTTAAAGAGTTGTCCCATAGTAGAGGAATAGGTGTCTAGAGCCTTCTTGATATATTTATCTTCTTTAATCAAGGAAGAACCCATTAGCACTGTATCGTCCACAAACTACTTGTGGGAGCTGCGGGAGCAAGAGGACAAGGGGAGGGGACCCCGAATCGAACCCTCCATGACCCATTTAGAGAAAAATCCCCCAAGGATTTCAGCCATGATAGAAAAAAGGATGGGGAATATGGGGTCCCCTTGGCGAAGCCCTCTAGAAGGGAAGAATAGATTAGAAGCAGAGGCATTCACCAGCACAGATATTGAAGGAGAGGAAATGAGTTGCTAATTAAGGCCAACAACTTTCAACGAGAAACAAAAGGATAAAAGAACTTTACAAAGGAAATTCCAATCCATTCTATCATAGGCCTTTGAGAGATCAAACTTCATAAGGAACCCATCCTTTTTTGAGGCCTCCAGAGAGTGGATATTCTTATGAGCCAAGATAATAAAATCAAGGATCTTTCAGCCCAGGAAAAACCCATTTTTCTAGGGGGAAATAATATCTGGGAGGAGCTTCATAATACGAACCATGAGAACTTTAGAGATGATCTTATAGAAGGTGTTACACAAGCTGATCAGTTTAAAACTATCAGCATTATCAGCACCTGGTCTCATAGGAATCAGGACAAAAAAAGTAGAGTTAGCTTCCTTCAAAAGGTAGCCAAAACCAAAGAACTCTTTCACTGCATCCGAAATATCTTTCTCCACAATGTGCCAGAAACCCTGGAAGAAAAATAGAGGGAATCCATCCATACCTGGGGATTTTTCTCCCTCAAAAGAGAAGACCGCAGCTTTGATTTCTTTAGTAGACAGGATTTTACTCAGCAACATATTATCAGCTCTGGTCATGACACTCGTAATAGAATCCAAAAGTAGTTGTTGGTTTTCTTTAGAGAGATCAGGGTCAACTTTGAGAAGAGAAGCAAAATAACCTGATAATTATTTTTTGATATCCTCCTCCTTACTCAACCTACCATGAGTACCATTGATATGCTCTATCCTTTTAGCATCCTTGTGTTTCTAAGCAGTCAGATGGAAGAACCATGTATTCTTATCCCCCACATGAAGCCATAGAGCCCTAGCTCATTGTCTCCAAAAGACTTCCTCCTTAGAGATGATGTTATGATAATCAGCTTGAATTTTGTTTTCCTTAAGGTTTTTCTCCTCAGTCAAACCCTCTAGCTGGATAGTTTGTTGGATCTCTTGGAGGTCAGCTTGGATAGAGATTTTATTTTTGAAGATATCCCCAAACTCTTCTTTGTTCCAAACTTTAACTTTATCCTTTTAAGTTTTTGAACCACTTTGTACATTGTTGTTCCTTCCACTTGGACATTCCACCAATGAACAATGTTCCTAGCGAGGTTAGGGTGTTGCATCCACATTTTCTCAAATCTAAAGGGGTAGTTTCTCTTACTTGAGAGAGGATTCACTTGGATAGAAATGGGAGAGTGACTAGAACCAACATAGTGAAGGGTAGACAAGGAGCAGTCACAAAGGAGGATCCAATCCATAGAAATTAGGGTCCTATCCAGGCGAACTTGGATCAATTTGTCCCCAGTTCTTCTATTCGACCAAGTAAAGTTGCTACCTCTGAGATCAAGGTCCAAGAGGGATTGATTATTAATCAAATCCACAAGAGCCACCCCAATATCAATCTGAGAAGAACTACCTCAAGATTTTTCAGAGTTGCTGAGAGGAGTATTGAAGTCTCTAACCACCATCCAGTAATCATTCTTAAAGTTGTTTCTATCTGTTTCCAATTTACGCCAAAATCTATCTCTACTATTTTTAGAGTTGGGCATGTAGATGTTTGAAAGAACCCAAGTGAAGCCATCCCAAATATAATTAAAATGAATAGAAGAGATGTTACCTTTTGACTTAATAATATCCCCTTGAATAGTATTGAGGTTCTAGAAGGAAGCAGTACCCCCAGAGGCCCCAACCGAGCTGCATCCCACAACACCATAGTTTTTAAAAAAATTTAACTTTTCCACTTTATCTCTAGCAATTTTAGTTTCCTGAATGAGGATGATATCTGGCTTCTGATCCCTAACAAAATTTCTCAAAAGGTCCTGTTTATGGGGGCTATTTAATCCCCTCATGTTCCAAGAAATATTCTTCATTTATTACCTTGAGAGCAATCTTGGATGGTTCATTGTCTCCCATCCGCAATACTTTGTCTACTCTCTTGTTCTCTTGTGAATCTATTTGCTCTTCTTCCCCTAGTAGGTTTAGGAGTTCCCACATCCACTCTCATCACTCTTGTTATAATGCCTCCTAGGGGCATCCCCAGATTAAGACTACTTTGTTTCTTCTTTCTATGTGAGACCTCAGTCTAGAGTTCCTCCGAGCAGGCTAAAAAGGGGTTAGATTCTTCAAGAGAGTCTGTCCAACTAGTATTAAGTTGGGGAGTTTGAGGGCTTAAGATTCTATCATCAGTTTTAATTCCTTTTTCAATAATTACACTAGTAAGAGATTTTGATTTCTCAATACAAAGAGTTTCCATACTTGCAGGGGCACCTTTTATCTGTCCTTCTTGAAGGGATTCTTCTGGTTTTGTCACTTCCATCGAAGGATGCTGCACACTACTCCCTGAGTTATTGGCAACTTGAGAGGGGCCATTCAGGCTTAAGTTTGAACCATTTCTTGAAAATATAACTAAGTCTGTCGAGCTAGAAGCTTTAGGGTTACCCGATGTTTTTTCCTTCCAGATCTTCCTTGGTTCCTTCAGTGGAATGGTTTTCACTTTCTAAGATTTGAGAGGGCGGTCCTTAGCTCTGTGGCACAATTTCTTACAAGCAAAACAAACAAAGGGGAGGGATTCAAACTCAACTTCTTGCATCTAAGCCCCTAGCTTTGAGTTAATCACAATAGTATTTGGCAGATCTTCCATCTGAAGGATGTTCACACAAACCCTGGCATACACCCTTCTCATTTTCATGTTGTCATTGGATCTATAGAGAGGAGGTCTCCAAAGGAGCTAGCCAGCCCACCCAGGATGTCTTCATGCTAGTATTCCAATGGGAGACCCAGGAATCTGACCCAGACCGAGGCCGAGATAAAAAAGCTGAGTCATTGAGAACTAGATTGGGGGACCATTTATGTGGAGCTAGAGAAAAATGACCAAGCATCCAAGGGCCACCGCAGAGGATATTAGAAATATCTTCCATGTTAGAGAACTCAAAGGAACAGAAGCCTTTAGTCATTTTGGAATATCAACTTGACCTTTAAGGAAGCATTTTCTCTTCACAAACTGTCTGACAACTTCTATATTAGGTCTACCCCCAGCAAACTTGCCTATTAGGGTCATCTCCATAGTAGAAATGGAGAAATCAATCAAGGGATCAGAGATAAAAATAGATAACTCTCATTTCATAGGGTTAGAGACCACATTGACCATAGGAAAGGAGGATTTCCCTGTTGGTTTTATACCAAAGAGGGCAAACCACTTACCCTTAGACATTATTGATCCTTCCTTGGAGATTCTTTAGCCTGACGAGGTCCGTCAGATTCTAGGGGGCCCTCACCAATAATACTCTCGAAGTCAGTATCCCTTTTTGACTTCTAACTGATTTGATTGAGATCATCCTTTTTCTCATTTTGCTGAGGGATCCCTCCAGCAGAGCTGACTCCCTGAAGAGAGGCCAGTTCAGATTCTGCACCCGCAGCACAAGTACCGCCATTGACAGGCCTGGGATTTAAATCCATAGTTAGTGATCATACTCCAAAAAAATTAGGGTAGGACCCTGTTGGTTCTTGAAAAGGGTTTACACTCTAATTTGTTGTGATTTTCTTTTATTTTGTTATGTCTAGTAGTTCACAATTTAATATTGTCAATACTTATAGTAGTTTATAGGTTTATTCTGTTAAGACTTTATTAGTTTATAGTGTTATGTTGCTAGACTCTCTATTTGGTTTTGTTGTTAATCAATTGTTAATGTGTTGTTAATTTTGTTCTTATGATGGTTGAACCGCCTTTGTGCAATTTATTTCAAAGGAACAATACCCTCATTTTGTTGTTATTGTTAGTAATAACTGAGAGGGTGGGTGAATTAATGGCTTCAAAAAATTATCCTTAAACTTAACCACCAATCAATAAATCTCAGATTATTAAGTCCCTACAAGATGCATGCCATGAAATACTATAATGATTTAACTGTCTGTCTGTTTTCCTTTTTTTGATCTTATTCTCGTTGATTACCGATAAGCAGTAAAAACTATTTACCGACACTCGGTAAATAAGCCGAGTATACCGATCAATCCAAAAATGCATATGTGAAATGTAAAATAGTAAAGTAATAAACCATACACACATAACACATGGATTTTAATGTGGAAACCTTGTTAAGGGAAAAAACCACTGGGACCGGTACCCCAAATTTTCACTCTTCTGAAGTGAGTCATGTAAGGAGCCAACCCTGTTAAAGGTTACAAATACACTGTTAGGTGTGACCATGTTAGAGGATTTTATACATAGAGGTTGTCACTTAGTATCAGGCATCTATTTTCTACCATCCTTGAATCAGCCTCCTTCTTAGACTGTCAATAGGCTTTAGGAAAATCTGGCTACCATCCTTGAATTAGCCTTCTTCTTAGAATGTCAATAGGTATCTGGCAAGTCCAATGCTACTTTCATGAATCAACCTTTTTGGCACTCCTTGGGGTGTACCTCAATATATAGAAGACTATTAAGTCTTGCTCTGTTAAGAGACTTGATGCTTCAATGGTTAAACTGAAACACAATGACCTGTTTCTAATGCAACTTGAATTGTAGATTTTTAGATTTATTTAAGTACATTACCTCTCTGATCAATGTATCAATTCAATTCTTTGTGCTCCACACTTTCTTCTCTGTGATGTTGTGCTTCACTATTCGTTGGTGTCTATAGAATTCTTTAGCTCTCCTTCAGTTTGATTGATCAGGACTGTATGAATTTATCCTTCATCAGTTTCTCTTTAGCATCCTCTTTCTATTCATCCCCTTTCATGTGATACAGAAAGGAATAAAGCTTGTCTCTTATATAGACATGATATTCACCATTTCTTGATTCTTGATTCTTGATTCTTGGCGTGAAAAACAATCCATCCAATCTGATTTTAAGCTTAACTCTTGATTTATCTCATTATCTTCTTTCCAACTGTACAAATCTTCTTTAAATCAATCACTTGACTCTGGTTAAATAAAACAATGAAAATAACCAGTTAAGTCTATCTTTAGCTCTTGCCAGCTAGATATTTTGTTGTTTTTTGAACTCTCTATTCTATCGGTCAACTCTGCAATTAGTCATCGGTGACAACTGCCAGTTCCATCGGTGTGACTCCAGTCAGCTTCAAGATCTCCGTCTATTGGGCATCGTTGGATTTTACTCGTCGGGCAACTCTATTTTCAGCTCATCGGACATCCTGTGATTTTGCTTTGTTGGGAAACACTATCTTCTGCTCGTCATGTATCACTGTAACTTTGGTTTTTGCCTTTATTGATGGTGTGCACTTTGTCGGTGTTATTTGTCACTTTAGTGAATACTTGACTTTTATGCATTGCTGAAAGCATAATCTTTGTTCCATTGATTCTCTGAAGTCTTTGGCATTATATATTTGACCGTACATATGATATCAAGTTGACATCAATGACAATACAAACCATTAACTGATTTAATGTCTTGCATTATCTTCAACTTAACATTATCAAACATTCAATCAGTTACATGTCATCAATCTCTCCCTTTGGAATTGATGGAAAAATACTATATTATCATACTATATTATTTCGAATAAAATATGAAATACAATAGTTGAGATTCATCAAACTACCAATCATTTTGTTTCTGATAACCGATAAAAATTTCTGACCGCCGGTAAGCTCTGTGTTAGCTTAGATTTTATTCTTGTAGTTCTCTGTGTTTCTTGTTCTGATGTGTTGCGTCCTTTCCTTGTGTCAATATCTCTCTTTTGACTATTCTTCTTCTTTGATGTCTCTATCTCTTGTTAGCAACTCTCCCATGGATATAATCTCTCCCTATTAGAGTAATTTGATAATGGATAATCTTTCTTCTTTTTCTGAGGATTGTGATAATATGTAAACTTTCTCTCCCTTTGACAATAATTCCAGTATTTGAAAAATATCTGACATTCATGTCAAATAACCATTTTCTTCTATCCATAATATATTCCTTGAATTTCCCTTATCCATCAGCAATACATTAATATGTCTGGTGCTCAGTCCTGATATATACCTTTTTGTATATAGATGTAGCTTTGAAGTTCATCTTTTTGCTTGCATCAACATGAATGATATTATGATAATATATAGGCTAATGCAGCCTTCAGTCTTTTACTAACTGGTAGACAAGGGTTTGACCCCTAGTCTCTTTCTCAAGTACTCAAACATATCATGTAATACCCACTCATGTTTTTCTTTTTAGTTTGTGATGCTGTACTCTTTTAGGCATTGGTTCAATTGATTGGCCGAGTTCTTTTAGGCTACATTTCATGTGAGCTATTATTCTTTCAGTTGATGGTGATTATTATATTATGGTTTATCATATGCATAGATAGATGTGATGATGTTTTCATGTTGATTATTATATGTCAATTTCATATTATGATATACTTACCCCATACTTGCATGTGTATGGTTATTTATATGTAGATGTACTTGCTGATGTGTTGTTATGGTAGACGACGGAGGCGTAGTTACTTGCTTTGCGAGATCCACACGTCTGACTGATCCCTATCATTGTTTGCGATATTATTTTGCATGTACATGTGTGTTCCTTTTATGACAGGTTTGCAGGTACAGGGCATTGTCTTCCTTGAATTGGTAGGAGTGAGTGTTCCCATAAATATTCATCTCAATGGTAAAGAGGGGAGGTAACATACAGATCCAAAACCCTAACCTAAGCCTAATCATCCTAGTGTTGGATGAGTTCAGTTTGACTACCCTATTCAGATTTGTCTAGGTTGACAGAATTTGAATACCCTGTTCCCTGAGTATGTGTATTTTTCTTGATTATGCTTTCAGGTGATTTAGTGGGTTTTGAGTAATTTTCTATGTTTAATAATTTAATGGATTATAGTTGAATTAATTATTTAATTATATCCTATGTGTATTTTTAGATAATTAATTAAATTGAAATATTTGAATATTTGATTTAATTAAGTATTTAATTGAAAACTACAGTAAATGTTCTTATTTGATTAATTAAATAATTAAATATTTGGTTGCATGTAATATTGTGACATAAATATTTAATCTATTTAATTTAATATTTTATTAATTACATGTGCATGAATGTGTTGAAAAAGTATTTTCAAATTCAAATATCTCAACTTGGAATTAGGAGTCAAAGTTGAGTTGTGGCAATAAAGAATATTTTAATTATTTAATTTGGATTTACTTTCAATTTTAAGTGGAGTTATTTTAGGGATTGAATGGGGAGTTGTCATGAGGGTTTGCACAATTAGGGGAAGTTGATTCTCTTTAGGAGAATTCTCCTCTCATTTCCCTCATAACAGTTTTTGGCAATTTGGAGAGCTCTTGGTGATTTGGGATTTTTGAAGGATTGTGGATTGTTGTGGTTTCTTGTTGCTTTGGAAGTTTTCGGGTTTTTCTTGCTTGTGTGTGTGCTCAGATCTTCTTGATTTCCAGATCTGTGGTCGAATTGTGCTTGAAGGGTTTTAGATTTGCTTCCATCTTCAAAGCCACATTCCTCCATTTCTAGCATTGGAATCAAGGTAGGTTTCATTTTCTATGTATGGTTTCAATTTTGTAAAATATGAGGTTTCCTATGTTGAGTGGATGCATGTTCGTTAGTTTGGCATTTAAATGGTTTATTATTGTTTCTATGTTTCGGGTGTTTATTAAAACCCTAGATCTATCATTTCTATGTTTTTTATATTTCTTAGCATAGTAGCGTTATGCTGTCAAAATTTCGGGAAGAAATCCCTTCTAGATCTCATAGAAATTGAAAAATTAATCCTGCCTATAGTCCTAACTATAGGGAAAATAAAATATTTGGCCTCTACATATTTGCATTGGAAAAAATTAAATCATTTCAAAAAAAATGACTCTATGTAAGAATACAGACTGGTGTGAAGAAAAATAATAAAATTACTTAGGAAAGAAGATTTAGCGAAAGACAAAAAATAAAACCCCTTTTGACTATTTCTGTGTTCGAATTTAATATAAAAAAAATTAGCTTTGTTAAAAAATCGCAGTTCAAATTAAATTTGAACAGTAAAAAAATAAATTTAAAAAAGAATTTTTAATGAGGAAGGGGTGGTGGGACTCCACCCCCACCAACCCCCCCTTACCTCCTTTCTTCGCGCAGATTTTTAAGCGCATGGGGAGGGAGACGGTGGTCCCCCCCCCCCACAGTCCTTTAAAGGACTGCGCATGATGCGCAGGGGGTGCGGAACCCCCCCTCCAATTTTACTTTGCATTAAGTTTGTAAAAACAAACTTTTTAAAAATTAAGGTTTTTTTTATTTCGTTTAAATTTTAATAAGTTTTAAATTAATTTAAATACATTTTACTATTAATTAAATTAATTTTTGTTTTATGTTTAAACGTATAATTTAGTTAATACATTTTATTTATAGTCTTAATTTAATATATTAATATTTAATTTTTGTTAATAAGTTAATTATTAATTTGAATTAATATTTGTAGTATTATTAATTGTGAATTAATATATTGACTATTAAATGCAATTAATTTAATTAATATGTTTTATTAAAAACTTTAGTAAAAATGTAGTTGTTTAATTTAAGTTAATCAAGTTGATTTTAATTGAGTAGTTACGAGGTAACTGGAGACTTTAGGGGTAGATAACTAATTTGATATAAATAATGGATACTTTGATTTGATTATTTAATTACAAGAGGTAGTTTTAAATAGTCTTAATGCAAATTGACCGTTAATTATTTCAGATTAAGTTATTAATTAAATGGAGGTTATGTTGAGTTAACTATAAATGTTTAAATGGTTATGGTTCATTTTGTAGTCCTTTATGACGTCTTCATTTCTATGCATCTGTATGGTTCTCTTTTGCTTACATGTGTTATTTTTGGGGGCATTAGATGACCTAGGATGTATACAGAGGCTGGGGGGAGTGTTTATCATTTCTAATATTATATGGCGTGTGTGTTATCTATTATTACTCTAAACTGGCCATGGTGACCCTTTCGATCTTGTTTTTTAAATGTGTACCTTTATGTGACTGTTCCTGTTGTATGGGATATTGGATTTGGGGTATACTTGTGGGTTGCAACCTATGCTAGATCTGTTAGGATCTTTGAGCCTAGGGTAGGTTACCTAGATGTGTAGTAGGAGGTGGCTTGCAATAAGTATCGTGTCTATAAGTGACTACTGGATTGCTTATTGTGGAGTTTCTTTAATAAGTGATAACTAAAGACATATTGAGAGATATTAAAATAAATTAATAAGATATGCGTCTCCTCACCCATGCTTGAGTACTAGTAAAGACTGAGATGGAGGATGAGATAATGCTTGCCCCATTACAAGGCGCGGGTTCTGGCATAGTTAGTGGCCTTGTCAGTTTGAAAGGTCATTAGCTCCATGTATGGTCACTTAAGTGCCAAAATCCATTGGATTTCTAGGATGAGACTTAAGGGTTAGATGTACATGATGACACCTTCCTTTACACAGTCTAGATTTCCTACATTGTCAGTTACCTCTGGATTAGTGAGTCTTACCTTTTATGATGATTAGTACACCGGATTAGAGAGCTATCAGGATCCCTTTCTTAGTGGTTATTCCTTCTTGGTTTTGGATATCCAATTGGGGTATGTTGTTACCTCCTCAGCATGGTGGGGTGGACCTTTGTGGTTCCACATGGATAGGTGGTAGTGATTCTTTACCCATTGAGATTTGACATCCTTTTTCCAGGTGCTTGATGGTTCTTTGTGGATGATCTCTTTATGTTACTTCATCGTTTATTATGAATTCTCATTATTATAAACCTTGTATTAGAGTATCACATGTGATACCTAAACTGGAGATTGTATATTAAGTAGATTAGAGTGATTACCACATACCCTGCAACATGTGCAGTGGATGTGAGTTTATGGTGGTTTGATGGTTATCCATGAGGATTGTAATTATGGTTATGTAAGTTGTACTTGTTATACTTAGTCAAATGGAATCTTTTGTGATATTGTTAGTTGTGTATTGTTTTAAGTAATCCAACGTCATGGAACCCTTGAGTCGTGTAATCTATGTGAGTGTAAAACATGTGTATAAATGGTAATTGCTTCCGCATTAATGTATGTCTCTTTATGTTAAATTTAAAAAAAAATATTCAGCACACATAGTGTCATGTTCTAGGTTAATCTCTCTTGGGTTCCCTGGCGGGGCGTTACATATCCTTGGGCAGTGGCTTGGTGAAGATATCAACTAATTGTTCTTTTGATTGCACATACTCAAGTATCACCTCTTTTTCTTGAACTTGTTCTCTGAAATAATGATACTTGATTACAATGTGTTTAGTCTTGGAATGCATGACTGGATTCTTGGAAATGTTTATTGCACTGGTGTTATCACAATAGATAATCACTGGTTCTGAGATCTTCATATGCATACCTTCTGGTAACAGTTTGATCCATGCAATACTTGAGATGTTTGCAGCAACAGCAACATATTATGCTTCTATAGTAGACTAAGAGATGCATCCTTACTTCTTGCTAATCCATGTGACAAGTTTGTCACCCATAAAGAATGATCCTCCAGTTGTGCTCTTCCGGTCATCAAGATTTCCAGCCCAATCAATGTCGGTAAACACCTTAAGTTCAAATTTGCCTTCTCTTCTATACCATAAGCCAAATTCCTTAGTATTCTTCAGATATCTTAAAAAAAAATTTACAGCAGTCATATGTGATTCCCTGGGGTTAGCAAAAAATCTAGAAACAATTCCTATTGCATGTGCAATATCTGGTCTAGTGTGTATAACATACATGAATTTTCCAATCATTGATCTGTACAAAGTCTAATTTACCTCTGTTGTCTTTTCTTCCTTTGTTAACTTACATCCAGTAGCCATCAATGTTCCAACTAGTTTGGAATCTTCCACCTTGAACATTTTCAGGACCTCTTTGATGTATTTGGACTGTGTAATAAAAATACCTTAACTTTGTTGAATGATCTATAGACCAAGAAAGAACTTGATATCTCCAAACATAGACATCTCAAATTCTTTGTTCATCTCATCAGCAAATGATTGGCATAGCATATCATTGCCTCCAAATATGATGTCATCAAAAAATATTTCAGCAATCAAAGTGTTAGCATTAGTATCTTCTTTCAAATAAAAATTACTATTTTCACTAGTCCTTATTGTTAGAATGAATTTAGAATAACTGAGAGGGGAGGGGTGAATTAGTTATCTTCAGGTCTAGATGTGCCAAATAAAACTTTATATATTTTAAACAATTCAGATCTACTCGGCAGCAGTAGCATATGTCAACAACTTAATCATGCAGTTTACTGTTTAATGTAATTAGCTTGTAGAAACATAACAGTAAAACAAACTATAAGCATTCACATAAGTTGACACAAGTATTTAACTTGGAAACCCAATATGGGAAAAACCACTAGTAACATGCTACCAAGTTTCACTCTTATGAAGTGAGCTCTATGAGGAGCCAACCCTGTTAAAGGTTACAATAACACACTGTTAGGTGTGACCTGGTTAAAGGATTTAATCACCCTGTTAGGACTGGCCTTGTTAGAGGACTTAGAACATTCCACCTAAATGTCACCTTGCTTAGAGGATTTATACAAATGAATGTTAAGTCAACCTTGTTAAAGGATTTTAACTGATACAATGGTTAAAAAGTAATCAGCAGTTGTGATCTGATACATACAACTTACTTTGCAAATTCAAATCCAATTATAGCTCTGATGCAAACTTACTGAGTGGCCTACATTGTCATTTCAATCTTCTGATCTGGTTGGAAATTTGTCAAGCAATCACACATGTAACTTTCTGCTTCTATGTTCAGCCTTCTCTACTAGATCATGCCAATCAGTAAATCAACTATGAAAACCTCTTGCATACACACATGTACATCAATCCGTACATCCACACTTCAATGAATAGCCCCTTGAGGTTATCATATACCTCTCTGTCTAAGTCAGATAAATCTTTGCCGCTTAATTAAGATCATAGATCTTAGGTTAGGTCAGATCCAACGGATCATTCCATCATTACATTACATTTACTTCTCAAAAGTAGTCTCTAATTAAATCTTGAATCCATGCATTAATTACAGTAATCCATACATGGACCAATCTTTAATTAACTTTACATATCCCAATAAAATTAACTAAGTCAGCCAGAGATCTCAAATCTCATCATTAATCCAAATACTGCAAGTCGGTTAACATCTGTGATCTACTCATAAATCATTGTTTCCACTTGGCAATTTCACTGGTGCTCAGAACTGAACAAACTTGCTCGGCAAAAGCCAGACTTGCTCGACACAAAATAGCTAGAAAAACTATCTTTGAAATATAAATAACTAATTACTTTGCCAGAGTGCCAACTGATCAAGTACCCTTTTATTTGCCTTAACTCAACGATTCACTTGGTCTTCTTGTTAAATATTCATCATCAATCAATAGATATGGTACTCAAACAGATAATAATAGTATCACCAGTTAAGGTTTGACATCAATGACAAAATAATAATTGCTTGCATTGTCACTTTCCAACAATCTCCCGCTTTGGCATTGATGGCAACACAAAATATTAAAACAATGATTTAACAAGCATAGTTACCATACAATCCAAAAAGTCACCTGTGTTGCTTGATATGAACAAATTTTCATTAATGTCTTTAGCTTCATTCTAATTCTTATCTGTAAAACATTTCTCCCTCTATATAGGTAATCTTTCCCTTAGGTAATCTCTCCCTCTTTGACAACAATGCTAAAGACTTTGATCTCTTTATCATGTAGATCTTCAGTATCATGTTGATCTTGTCATCTTGATTATGACTGATCTTCTTTTCTGTCCTTGTCCAACTTCACAACTTTAGTCAGCATCCTAAAGTGTGACTTACTATGCATCAATGTGTCAAGTATTCTGAATGTAATATTTGATGCAACAGTACCATAAAGAACTTAGTTAGCCTCAGTTAGGGGAATCACCCCCATTTTATCTAGCAGATACTCATGAGCATCCTTGGGTAGTGCCTTTGTGAATATGTTTGCTAATTGTTCTTTAGTGTTCACATAATCCAGTCTCACTTCTTTATTCTGAACAAGCTCCCTCAAGTAATGATACTTGATAGCTATGTGCTTTGTCTTCGAGTGCATAACAGGGTTTTTAGAAATATTAATGGCACTCGTGTTATCACAATATATGACA
>MU223769.1:2271904-2287196 GCA_018584345.1 Thuja plicata | reverse complement strand
TTTACTTATGCTTACCAAGTTATCAAAGTTCACATGACACAACCTCTTATGCCATAACCAAACATCATTGTACTATGCAAACAAACATGTTTCTTCAAATAAATCCAGATAGAACAAGTTACCTTTAATCTGATCACCACTTCCAACTAGTTCTCCAGTAGAGTCATAGATCTTTTTTTTTTCTGTAATGGAACTCAACTCTGTAACAAGAAGTGTTCAGCTATGCAACACTCAGCAAATTATAATTAAGATCATCAACCCAATACACATTATCACATCTTATTTTGTCAGTCAAGTTAATCAGTCATTTACCTTTGATGAGACATGGTGCATCATTACCAAATTTTACATATCCTCCTTTGTATTGGTCTAGGGTTTCAAACTTATCCTTGTCACTAGTCATATGATGGGAGCAACCACTGTTAATGATCCAATGATCACCTTTACTCTTGTGAGAAATTAATGCAGTTTTCTCATCATCATCAGACTCTTCTTTCATTGCAACATAAACAACTTCTATATCATTGTCATCAGAATTGTTAGTATCATTGAAAGAAGTTTCTTCAGCAATATAACAAGATTTCTTACCTTTGTCTTTGTAATCCTTATATTTCCTGAAGTCTCGGTCATCCTTTCTGTCTTTGTATTCCTTGTATTTTTTGTCCTTTATTTCATCTTTTTCATTCTTATCAGGACATCTAGCAGCTATATGACTAATTTTATTGCATGAAAAACAAATGATAGAAAGTTTACCTCTGTATTTTCCTTTTCCTCTGCACAGTCTTTTTGCCATAAGTTCTTCAATTTCTTCAAGATCATCATCAGTAGTGTCACTATCACTGTTCACATGTTTCTTTCCTTTCTTAGATTTATTGAGGACCAACTGAGATCTAAAAGCAGAATCAATACCTTGTGGATTGTAGTTATCATAATTTGACATTTCAAATGCAGTGAGTCTGCATATCAGATTTTCCAGATTCAGATTATTGTTAGGAGTACATCTCAGTTTTTGAATTGTAGAAACTATAATAGCATATAAGGGAAGTAGAGTTCTTAGTACCTTTCTCATAATAGTGTTCTCATCTATTGTTCCATTAGCTCCTCTAATGGCAATTACAAGTTTTTTTACTCTACCATAATACTAATTAACATTTTCACCTTCTTGCATTTTCATTTCATCAAACTTACCTCTTAGACTCTTTGATTTAGCTCTCAGTGCATTTTTTTTCTCCACCATAGACAGTTTCTAATTTATCCCACATCTGCTTTGCATTTGCGCAGCTCTTTATATCATCAAACTCTGAGTAGCTCAATGAGGATGCAATATCCAACATTGCTTGATTGTGCTCTTTCTTTTCTCTTAGTTGTGCTGCTATGAGAGGATTAGTAGGTGGTACATAGTCATTTTCAATAAGTCACTTAGCATCATCTCCAATATCGGCCAGATGTAGTTTCATCAAATTCTGCCATGCAGGGAACTTATCTTTGTTCAGCTTCGGAACCTCCTTTTTATACATCTTGATCTTTTTGCTCCAAGTACCTTCAAACTATTTTCAGGAGACCAAAGCTCTAATACCAATTGTTAGAATGAATTAAGAATAACTGAGAGTGGAGGGGTGAATTGGTTATCCTCAGGTCTACATGTACGAAATAAAACTTTCTATATTTTAAATAATTCAGATCTAGTTAGCAGCAGTAGCTTATATCAACAACTTAATCATGTAGTTTACTGTTTAATGTAATTAGCTTGTAGAAACATAATAGTAAAACAAACCATAAGCATTCACACAAGTTGACACAAGTATTTAACTTGGAAACCCAATATGGGAAAAACCACCAGTAACATGCTACAAAGTTTCACTCTTCTGAAGTGAGCTCTGTGAGGATCCAACCCTGTTAAAGGTTACAATAACACACTGTTAGTTGTGACCTGGTTAAAGGATTTAATCACCCTGTTAGGAGTGGCCTTGTTAGAGGACTTAAAAAATTCCACTTGAATGTCAACTTTCTTAGAGGATTTATACAAATGACTGTCTGTTAGGTCAACCTTGTTAAAGGATTTTAACTTATACAATGGTTAAAAAGTAATCAGCAGTTGTGATCTGATACATACAACTTACTTTGCAAATTCAGATCCAATTATATCTCTAATGCTAACTTATTGAGTGGCCTGCAATTTTGTTTCAATCTTCTGATCTGCTTGGAAATCCGTCAAGCAATCACACATGCAACTTTCTGCTTCTGTGTTCAGCCTTCTCTGCTAGGTCATGCCAATCAGTAAATCAACTATGCAAAACTCTTGCATACACACATGTACATCAATCTATACATCCATACTTCAACGAATAGCCCCTTGAGGTTATCATATACCTATCTGTCTAGGTCAGATAAATCTTTTCCGCTTAATCAAGATCATAGATCTTACGTTAGGTCAAATCCAATGGATCATTCCATCATTACATTACATTTACTTATCCAAAGTAGTCTCTAATTAAATCTTGAATTCATGCAATAATTATAGTTATCCATACATTAAATACGTGGATCAAGCTTTAATTAACTTTACATATCCCAATAAAATTAACTAAGTCGGCTAGAGATCTCAAATCTCATCATTAATCCAAATACTGCAAGTCGACCAACATCTGTGATCTTCTCGGGAATCACTGTTTCGACTCAGTAATTTCACAGGTGCTCTGCACTGAACAAACTTGCTCGGCACAAGCCAGACTTGCTCGACACAAAATAGCCAGAAAAATGTCTTTGAAAGATAAACAACTAATTACTTTGCCTGAGTGCCAACTGATCAACCTTTTATTTGCCTTAACTCACCCATTCACTTGGTCTTCTTGTTAAATCTTCTTCATCAATCAATAGATATGGTACTCAAATAGATAACAATAGTCTCACCAGTTAAGGTTTGACATCAATGACAAAATAACAATTGCTTGTCTTGTCACTTTCGAACAATCTTTCTCTTTGGCATTGATGGCAACACAAAATATTAAAATAATGATTTAACAAGCATAGTTACCAACAATCCAAAAACTCACCAGTGTTCCTCGATATGAATAAATTTTCATTAATATCTTTAGCTTCATTCTAATTCTTATCTGTAAAACATTTCTCCCTCTATATAGGTAATCTTTCCCTTAGGTAATCTCTCCCTCTTTTACAAAAATTCCAAAGACTTCTATCTCTTCATCATGTAGATCTTCAGTATCATGTTGATCCTGTCATCTTGATTATGACTAATCTTCTTTTCTGTCCTTGTCCAACTTCACAACTTTAGTCAGCATCCTAAAGTGTGACATACTATGCATCAATGTGTCAAGTATTCTGAATGTAATATTTGATGCAACAGTACCATACAGAACTTGATTAGCCTCATTTAGGGGAATCACCCCCAGTTTACCTCAAAGATACTCATGAGCATCCTTGGGTAGTGACTTTGTGAATATGTCTTCTAATTTTTCTTTAGTGTTCACATAATCCAGTCTCACTTCTTTATTCTAAACTAGCTCCCTCAAGTAATGATACTTGATAGCTATGTGCTTTGTCTTCGAGTGCATAACATGGTTTTTAGAAATATTAATGGCACTCATGTTATCACAATATATGACAACTAGTTCAGTGATTTCTTCCTTCATACCTTTCAGTAGTATCTTCAACCACACAATGTTAAAACAGTTGGCTGCTGCTGCCATATACTCATCTTCAGCTATAGATTGTAAGGTACATTTTTGTTTCTTGCTTGTCCATGAGATCAATCTTTTTCCTAAAATAAATGCTCCACCAGTAGTGTTTTTCCTATCATGAATATTTCCAGCCCAATCAGAGTCAGTGTAAACTCTGAGCTCAAACTTGTCATTCTTATTGTAGTATAAACCATAGTCATCAGTTCCTATCAAATATCTTAGAATCCTCTTTACTGCCACCATGTGAGTTTCCTTGGGGTTAGCAGAAAAGCTTGCAACAATTCCAACAGTTAGGGCAATGTCAGGTCTACTATGTACAACATACTGTAGTTTTCCAATCATTGATCTATAGAGTGTTTGGTTCACTTCTTTTGTGTCATCATATTTTGTTAGCTTCTGTCCAGTAGCCATGGGTGTACTCACTAGTTTGGACTCTTCCATTCCAAAAAATTTCAGTATCTCCTTGATATATTTAGATTGAGTGATATAGATACCATTCTTCATTTGATAAATTTGTAAGCTAACAAAGAATTTTTCTCACCAAACATACACATCTCAAATTCAGTTTGCATCTTTGTTGCAAATGTTTGGCATAACACATCTTGTCCACTAAATATGATGTCATCTACAAAAATTTTAGCTAATAATGTACCTTTTCTTTGCTCTGTCTTCAAGTACAGGTTTCTATTGTCATTGGTTCTTGCAAATCCAATCTTGATCAGATAATTGTGCAATCTCTCATACCATGCCCTTGGTGCTTGCTTCAGTCCATACAGTGCTTTGTACTCAAACAGATAACAATAGTAT
Organism: Thuja plicata; assembly: GCA_018584345.1. NCBI lineage: Eukaryota > Viridiplantae > Streptophyta > Pinopsida > Cupressales > Cupressaceae > Thuja > Thuja plicata. The sequence continues at coordinate 2,282,691 of MU223769.1, read as the reverse complement.
CACCAGTTAAGGTTTGACATCAATGACAAAATAATAATTGCTTGCATTGTCACTTTCCAACAATCTCCCGATTTGGCATTGATGGCAACACAAAATATTAAAACAATGATTTAACAAGCATAGTTACCATACAATCCAAAAAGTCACCTGTGTTGCTTGATATGAACAAATTTTCATTAATTTCTTTAGCTTCATTCTAATTCTTATCTGTAAAACATTTCTCCCTCTATATAGGTAATCTTTCCCTTAGGTAATCTCTCCCTCTTTGACAACAATGCTAAAGACTTTGATCTCTTTATCATGTAGATCTTCAGTATCATGTTGATCTTTTCATCTTGATTATGACTGATCTTCTTTTCTTTCCTTGTCCAACTTCACAACTTTAGTCAGCATCCTAAAGTGTGACTTACTGTGCATCAATGTGTCAAGTATTCTGAATGTAATATTTGATGCAATAGTACCATACAGAACTTAATTAGCCTCAGTTAGGGAAATCAACCCCATTTTATCTAGCAGATACTCATGAGCATCCTTGGGTAGTGCCTTTGTGAATATGTTTGCTAATTGTTCTTTAGTGTTCACATAATCCAGTCTCACTTCTTTATTCTGAACAATCTCCCTCAAGTAATGATACTTGATAGCTATGTGCTTTGTCTTCGAGTGCATAACAGAGTTTTTAGAAATATTAATGGCACTTGTGTTATCACAATATATGACAATTGGTTCAGTGATTTCTTCCTTCATACCTTTTAGAAGTATCTTCAACCACACAATGTTAGAATAGTTGACTACTGCTGCCACATACTCGGCTTTAGCTGTAGATTGTGAGGTGTAGTTCTGTTTCTTGCTTGTCCATGAGATCAATCTTTTTCCTAAAATAAATGCCCCACCAGTAGTGCTTTTCCTATCATCAACATTTCCAGCTCAATCAGAGTCAGTGTAAACTCTGAGTTCAAACTTGTCATTCTTCTTGTAGTATCGACCATAGTCATCAGTTCCTTTCAAATATCTTAGAATCCTTTTTACTGCCATCATGTGAGCTTCCTTGGGGTTAGCAGAAAACCTTGCAACAATTTCAACAACTAGCGCAATGTCATGTCTACTATTTACAACATACTGTAGTTTTCCAATCATTGATCTATAGAGTGTTTGGTTAACTTCTTTTGTGTCATCATCTTTTGTCAGCTTCTATCCAGTAGCCATGGTTGTACTCACTGGTTTGGACTCTTCCATTCCAAAAGTTTTCAGTATCTCCTTGATATATTTAGATTGAGTGATATAGATAACATTCTTCATTTGATAAATTTGTAAGCCAACAAAGAATTTTATCTCACCAAACATAGACATCTCAAATTCAATTTGCATCTTTGTTGCAAATGTTTGGCATAACACATCTTGTCCACTAAATATGATGTCATCTACAAAAATTTTAGCTAATAATGTACCTTTGCTTTGCTTTGTCTTCAAGTACAGGTTGTTGTTGTCATTGGTTCTTGCAAATCCAATCTTGATCAAATAATTGTGCATTCTCTCATACCATGCTCTTGGCGCTTGCTTCAGTCCATATAGTGCTTTGTGCAATCTGCAAACCATATTCCTTTTGTTTGGGTCAACAAAACCATCAGCTTGCTCAATATACACTTCTTCTTCCAAGATACTATTGAGAAATGCAGACTTCACATCCATCTGATAAACTTTGAATCATTTATAGGCTGGATATGCAAGTAAGGTTCTGACTCCTTCCAATCTTGCAACTGGGGTGAATGTTTCACCATAGTCAATTCCTTCCTCCTGTGCATAACCCTTGCATACCAGTATAGCTTTGTTTCTTGTCACATCTCCATGTTCATTCAGTTTATTTCTGAATACCCACTTTGTACCTATTACATTTTTATCCTTCAGCCTAGGTACAAGTTTCCAAGTCTTGTTCTTCTCAATTTTTTCAATTTCCTCATTCATTGCCTATATCCAATCGTCATTTTCTAAAGCATCTTTCACTGTCTTGGGCTCAAATTCACATAACAGACATGTGCCATCTCTCAACGTACTTTGTGTCATAACTGCAGAATCCTTTGATACAATGATTTGATCAGGATTGTGGTGTCTCCTCACATATTTCACTAGAGTAGGCTCATGCCTTGCTTCAGGTTCATTGTTTGTGTTCAGTTCTGGTTGATTTTGAGACTCGGCATCTCCATCAGATAGCGGTAGACTCAGGTAATGTATTAGAATCTACCTCATCCAGATATATGAACGATCTATAGATTTTAGGCTCTTGTGTACTTTTAGCTTCATTCCTTTTTCCAAAATCATCAATTCTAACATTTGCACTTTCCACAACTTTTTTAGTATGAGAATTCAAACATTTGTATTTTTTGCTTTTCATTGAATAACCAAGGAATATACCTTCTTCACCTTTAGCATCAATTTTTCCATTTCTGTTGTCCTTCAGTATAAAACATTTGCTTCCAAATACTTTAAAGTACTTTACACTAGGTGAATAACTATACCAAAGTTCATAAGGTGTAGCATTTGTACCTTTCTTGACTTGTGTTCTATTCAGGGTATAGACTGCAGTAATTACAACTTTTTTCCAGTATTTTTGTGCAACATTCTTCTCCATCATTAGTGTTCTTGCACAATCCATGATAGATCTGTTCCTACATTCAACAATACCATTTTGTGGAGGTGTCCTAGGTGCAGACATCTATCTCTTTATGCCTCGATCATTGTAGAACTTGTTGAACTCATTAGAAATAAACTCTCCACCTCTAGCTAAGTACCATTTAAATAACTGGAATGCATCAGATTTTTCCTTGAGAAACATTACAGTCATCATTCTTGAATAATCATCAACAAACAGAATAAAATATCTAGCACCACAGTAGCTTCTTTCTCCAATGGGACCACAGAGATCAGTATGGACTAATTAAAGAATTTCCTCTGAAGTATGTGTTTTACTCTTGAAACTAGACTTAGTCATCTTTCCTAGTTGACATTGTTTGCACATTGCATTCTCAGGTTTCTTTAACTTAGGTAGCCCTCTAACCCTTTTCAATTTACTTATGCTTACCAAGTTATCAAAGTTCACATGACACAACCTCTTATGCCATAACCAAACATCATTGTACTATGCAAACAAACATGTTTCTTTAGATAAATGCAGATAGAATAAGCTACCTTTAGTCTGATCACCACTTCCATCTAGTTCTATAGTAGAGTCATAGATCTTTTCTTTTCTGTGATGGAACTCAAATCTGTAACCAGAAGTGTTCAACTATACAACACTCAGCAAATTGTAATTAAGATCATCAACCCAATACACATTATCACATCTGATTTTGTCAGTCAAGTTAATCAATCCTTTACCTTAGATGAGACCTGGTGCATCATTACCAAATTTTACATATCCTCCTTTGCATTGGTCTAGGGTTTCAAACTTATCCTTTTCACCAGTCATATGATGGGAACAACCACTGTCAATGATCCAATGATCACCTTTACTCTTATAAGAAATTAATGCATTTTTCTCATCATCATCATAATCTTCTTTCATTGCAACATAAACAACTTCTATATCATTATCATTACAATTGTCAGTATCATTGTCAGAAGTTTCTTCAGCAATATAACAAGATTTCTTACCTTTGTCTTTGTAATCCTTATATTTCCTGAAGTCTCGGTCATCCTTTCTGTCTTTGTATTCCTTGTATTTTCTATCCTTTCTTTCATATTTTTCATTCTTATCAGGACATCTAGCAGCTATATGACCAATTTTATTGCATGAAAAACAAATGATAGGAAGTTTACCTTTGTATTTTCCTTTTCCTCTGGACAATCTTTTTGCTATAAGTGCTTCAAGTTCTTCAAGATCATCATCAGTAGTGTAACTATCACTGTTCACATGTTTCTTTCCTTTCTTATATTTATTGAGGACCAACTGAGATCTAAAAGTAGAATCAATACCTTGTGGATTGTAGTTATCATAATTTTACATTTCAAATGCAGTGAGTCTGCCTATTAGATTTTGCATATTCAGATTATTGTTAGGAGTACATCTCAGTTCTTTACTTGTAGAAAATCTAATAGCATATATAGGAAGTAGAGTTCTCAGTACCTTTCTCATAATAGTGTTCTCATCTATAGTTCCATTAGCTCCTCTAATGGCATTTACAAGTTCTTTTACACTACCATAATACTGATTAACATTTTCACCTTCTTGCATTTTCATTTCATCAAACTTACCTCTTAGACTCTCTAATTTATCTCTGAGCGCATTTGTGTCTCCACCATAGATAGCTGCTAATTTATCCCACATCTTCTTTGCATTTGTACAGCTCTTTATATCATCAAACTCTGAGTAGCTCAATGAGGATGCAATCTCCAACATTGCTTGATTGTGCTCTTGCTTTTCTCTTAGTTGTGAAGCTGTGAGAGGAGTAGTAGGTGGTACATAGTCATTTTCAATAATTTTATTAGCATCATCTCCAATACTAACCAGATGCAGTTTCATCAAACTCTTCCTTGCAGGGAAGTTATCTTTGTTTAGCTTTGGAACCTCCTTTTTATACATCTTGATATTTTTGCTCCAAGTACTTTCAAACTGTTTTCAGGAGACCAAAGCTCTGAAACCAATTGTTAGAATGAATTTAGAATAACTGAGATGGGAGGGGTGAATTAGTTAACCTCAGGTCTAGATGTGCCAAATAAAACTTTTTTGTATTTTAAACAATTCAGATCTACTCAGCAGCAATAACATATGTCAACAACTTAATCATGCAGTTTACTATTTAATGTAATTAGCTTGTAGAAACATAACAGTAAAACAAACCATAAGCATTCACACAAGTTGACACAAGTATTTAACATGGAAACCCAATATGGGAAAAGCCACCAGCAACATGCCACCAAGTTTCACTCTTCTGAAGTGAGCTTTGTGAGGAGCCAACCCTATTAAAGGTTACAATAACACACTTTTAGGTGTGACCTCGTTAAAGGATTTTATCACCCTGTCAGGAGTGGTCTTGTTAGAGGACTTAGAACATTCCACCTGAATGTCACCTTGCTTAGAGGATTTATACAAATGAGTGTTAGGTCAACCTTGTTAAAATATTTTAACTGATACAATGGTTAAAAAGCAATCAGCAGTTGTGATCTGATACATACAACTTACTTTGCAAAGTCAGATCCAATTACAGCTCTGATGCTAACTTACTGAGTGGCCTGCATTGTCATTTCAATCTTCTGATCTGCTTGGAAATCTGTCAAGCAATAACACATGCAACTTTCTATTTCTGTGTTCAGCCTTTTGTGCTAGGTCATGCCAATCAGTAAATCAACTATGCAAACCTCTTGCATACACACATGTACATCAATCCGTACATCCACACTTCAATGAATAGCCCCTTGAGGTTATCATATACCTCTTTGTCTAGGTCAGATAAATATTTGCCTCTTAATCAAGATCGTAGAGCTTAGGTTAAGTTAGATCCAATGGATCATTGTATCATTACATTACATTTACTTCTCCAAAGTAGTCTCTAATTAAATCTTGAATCCATGAATTAATTACGATTATCCATACATTAAATAATGTGGATTAATCTTTAATTAACTTTACATATCCCAATAGAATTAACTAAGTCTGCCAGAGATCTCAAATCTCATCATTAATCCAAATACTACTAGTCGGCCAACATCTGTGATCTGCTCAGCAATCACTATTTCCACTTGGCAATTGCACTGGTGCTCGACACTGAACAAACTTTCTCGCCACAAGCCAGACTTGCTCGGCACAAAACAGCCAGAAAAACTATCTTTGAAAGATAAACAACAAATTACTTTGTCAGAGTGCTAACTGATCAAGTACCCTTTTATTTTCCTTAACTCAACCATTCACTTGGTCTTCTTGTTAAATCTTCTTCATCAATCAATAGATATGGTACTCAAAAAGATAACAATAGTCTCACCAGTTAAGGTTTGACATCAATGACAAAATAAAAATTGCTTGCATTGTCACTTTCCAACAATCTCCCTCTTTGGCATTGATGGCAACACAAAATATTAAAACAATGATTTAACAAGCATAGTTACCATGCAATCCAAAAAGTCACCTGTGTTCCTCGATATGAACAAATTTTCATTAATGTCTTTAGATTCATTATGATTCTTATCTGTAAAACATTTCTCCCTCTATATAGGTAATCTTTCCCTTAGGTAATCTCTCCCTCTTTGACAACAATGCCAAAGACTTTGATCTCTTTATCATGTAGATCTTCAGTATCATGCTAATCCTGTCATCTTGATTATGACTGATCTTCTTTTCTATCCTTATCCAACTTCACAACTTTAGTCAACATCCTAAAGTGTGACTTACTATGCATCAATGTGTCAAGTATTCTGAATTTAATACTTGATGCAACAGTACCATATAGAATTACAATAACACACTTTTAGGTGTGACCTTGTTAAAGGATTTTATCACCCTGTCAAGAGTGGCCTTGTTAGAAGACTTAGAACATTCCACCTGAATGTCACCTTGCTTAGAGGATTTGTACAAATGACTGTTAGGTCAACCTTGTTAAAAGATTTTAACTAATACAATGGTTAAAAATTAATTAGCAGTTGTGATCTGATACATACAACTTACTTTGCAAATTTAGATCCAATTACAGCTCTGATGCTAACTTACTTAGTGGCCTGCATTGTCATTTCAATCTTCTGATCTGCTTGGAAATCCGTCAAGCAATAACACATGCAAATTTCTACTTCTGTGTTCAGCCTTCTATGCTAGGTCATGCCAATTAGTAAATCAACTATGCAAACCTCTTGCATACACACATGTACATCAATCCGTACATCCACACTTCAATGAATAGCCCCTTGAGATTATCATATACCTCTCTGTCTAGGCAGATAAATCTTTGTCGCTTAATCAAGGTCATAGATCTTAGGTTAGGTTAGATCTAATGGATCATTCCATCATTACATTACATTTACTTCTCCAAAGTAGTCTCTAATTAAATCTTGAATCCATGCAATAATTACGGTTATCCTTTTCAACTTTAGCTAAGTACCATTTAAATAACTGGAATGCATCATATTTTTCCTTGAGAAACATTACAGTCATCATCCTTGAATAATCATCAACAAACAAAATAAAATATCTAGCACCACAGTAGCTTCTTTCTCCAATGGGACCACAGAGATCAGTATGGACTAATTACAGAATTTCCTCTGAAGTATGTGTTTTACTCTTGAAACTAGACTTAGTCATCTTTCCTAGTTGACATTGTTTGCACATTACATTCTCAGGTTTCTTTAACTTAGGTAGCCCTCTAACCCTTTTCAATTTAATTAACTTTACATATACCAATAAAATTAACTAAGTCAGCCAGAGATCTCAATCTTCATCATTAATCCAAATACTGCAAGTCGGCCAACATCTGTGATCTGCTCAGCAATCACTATTACCACTCGGCAATTTCACTGGTGCTCGACACTGAACAAACTTGCTTGGCACAAAACAGCCAGAAAAATTGTCTTAGAAAGATAAACAACTAATTACTTTTCCAGAGTGCCAACTGATCAAGTACCCTTTTATTTGCCTCAACTCAACCATTCACTTGGTCTTCTTATTAAATCTTCTTCATCAATCAATAGATATAGTACTCAAACAGATAACAATAGTCTCACCAGTTAAGGTTTGACATCAATGACAAAATAATAATTGCTTGCATTGTCACTTTCCAACACTTATGAATCCAATACTTATTAGATTGGAACGAAGTAGTTCATACTAGTCTCTAGGAGCTTGTTTTAATCCATACAAGGCTTTGTGAAGTCTACATACCATGTTCCTCTTGTTTGGATCTACAAACCCTTCTAGTTTCTCAATGTATACATGTTCTTCAAGTATTACATTTAGGAATGCTAACTTGACATCCATTTGATATAATTTGAATCCTTTTTTTGCAGCATAAGCAATTAGTATTCTTACTCCTTCTATCCTAAAAATGGGTGCAAAGTTTTCTCCATAGTCTATACCTTCTTCTTGTGCATATCCCTTGCATACTAGTCTTGCTTTGTTCCTTGTGACTTCTCCATTCTCATTCAGCTTATTCCTAAATATCCATTTTGTACCGATGAAATTTTTGTCATCTGGTCTTGGCACAAGTGACCATGTTTTTTTCTTCTCAATCTTCTCAATCTCATCATTCATAGTACTTATCAATTCTTCATTATCGAGTGTAGCATTGACATATTTTGGCTCAAACTCACAAATGAAACAATTTGAGGTTAAAGACTTACTTCTTGTTCTTGTACCATCTTTCTTATCTCCTATGATCTGGATCTCTGGATGGTTCCTTCTTACATATCTTGAAAGTATAGGTACAACTCTTTGTGTATCGGCTTGATCATTATTTTGATCTTTATTATGTTCTTCATTACCTTGCACATTATCTTGATCATTATCATGACCGTCGGTAACAGTAGTTTGACCGTCGGTTGCATTCTGTTGTTCTGGGGTTAAGCATTGGTTCTCGGGCAGAGCGTTGGGTTCTTCACAATATACAAACTTGTTGTAGTCCTCTAGTTCTTTTGTTCTTTCTAGCTCATTCTTTTCTGCAAATTCATCAATCTTTACATTTGCACATTCAACTATTTTGTTAGAGGCCTTGATAAGACATTTAAAAGCTTTGTTTTTGGTAGAATACCCTAGAAAAATACCTTCATCACTTTTGGCATCAAATTTTCCATTTCTATCGTCCTTTATGACATAACATTGACTACCAAATATCTTGAAGTAACTTACATTGGGTGTTTTACCATACCATAGCTCATAAGGTGTCTTCTTTGTGTCCTTCTTTAATTGTACTCTGTTAAGTGTATAGATAGCAGTGCTGACATCTTCCCTCCAGAAGATTTGGGTGATGTCTTTCTCTATCATCAATATTTTTTCACAATCAACTATTGATCTATTCCTTCTCTCAGCAATCCCATTTTGTTGTGGTGTTCTCAGTGCAAAAACTTGTCTTTTTATACGATGCTCATTACAGAAATTAGTGAATTCATCTGATATAAATTCTCCTCCTCTATCTGATCTTAAACATTTCAAATCCTTACCACTTTATTTTTCTACCATAGCCTTATACCATTTAAACAGCTTGAATTCTTACAATTTATCTTTTAGAAACATAACTGTCATCATTCTAGAGTAATCATCAACAAAGAGAATAAAATATATATCTCCCTAATAGCTCTTTGTCCTCATAGGTCCACATAAATTAGTATGGACTAATTCTAGAATATCATCAGATTTATGGGTTTTACTTTTGAAACTAGACTTTGTCATTTTATCTTTTTGACAATTTTTGCACATGATGTTGTCTAGCTTTGTCATCGTCGGAAAGCCTCTTAAATTTCTTCTTCTGCTTATTTTTATCATGTTGTCAAAATTCACATGACACAATATTTTGTGCCATAACCTTATGTCTTCGTTTCTAGTCATTAAGAAAGTGGTGTTAGTATCATTCAGATAGAATAAGTTACCTTTAGTATGTTCACCGGTACCAATCAGTTTTCCTGATTCATTGAAGATCTTTGCCTTCTTGTTCTCAAATGCTACTTTGTGACCTGAATTATTCAGCTGAGAAACACTCAAAAAATTATAATTCAATCATTTTACCCAATAAACATTTTCACATTTAATCAGGTTATTCAACATTATAGTTCCTTTACCTTCAACTGGACAAGGTGTATCATTACCCATTCTTACTGTTCGACCATTATAATACTCAAAAGTGTTAAACTTTTCTTTGTCACCGGTCATGTGGTGAGTGGAGCCACTATCTATAATCCAGATGTCATTCTTGCTAACCTTAGATGTGAGTGCAGTTTCTACATACCTTTCATCTTCATCTGAATCATCATTCACAACTACAAATACCATCTTGATGTCTTCATCAAGTTTGGTGTCAGTATCTTCATCTTTGCAAGAAGCTAGGTAGCTAGCCTTCTTGTCTTTATCCTTGTAGTCTCGGGTATCTCTTCTTTTTTATTTTCGTTAACCTCTATAATCTTTGTTATCACCTTTGTCAGATTTCTTCTCAAAAGGTCTATCATTACTTCTGTCCTCTTTTCTTATGTTAGGACATCTTGCAGCAAAGTGTCCAATCTCTTTACAATTAAAGCATACAAGTGGTAACTTGCCTTTGTATTTACCTTTGCCTCTCTGCACTCTTCTAGCCATAAGTGCTTCTATTTCATCTAGATCTTCTTCTTCACTTTCACTTTCACTATCTTTTCTAGATGAGTATCTATGACTGGATTTGCTTATTATCATAGAAGACTTAAATGCAGACTCTAAGTTTGGTAAGACACTATTGTCAAAATTATTCATTTCAAATGAAATCAGTCTACCGATTAAACTATCAAGAGTAACTATGTTGTTTTCTACTGCTCTCATTTCTTGAATGGTAGAAACTCTAATAGAATATACAGGCAATAAGGTTCTTAAGATTTTACTTACCACTGTCTCCTCTTCAAGTGTACCTCCAAAACCTTGTATGGCATTGACTACTTTTATTCTTGTGTTGTACTGTGTGATGTTTTCTCCTTATTTCATTCTGAGATCATCAAATTTTCCTCTAAGACTTTTTGCCTTGGCTCTCAGAACATTTGTATCACCTCCATGTACAAGCTTCAGTTTGTCCCACATTTTCTTTGCAGTTTTGCAATCCTTGACATCTTCAAATTCAGCATCAGAGAGTGAGGAAGAAAGCTCT
>MU223769.1:2249451-2270008 GCA_018584345.1 Thuja plicata | reverse complement strand
ACCATCCTTGAATCAGCCTTCTTCTTAGACTGTTAATAGGTATCTGGCAAGTCCAATGCTACTTTCATGAATCAACCTTTTTGGCACTCCTTGGGATGTACCTCAATATATAGAAGATTGTTAAGTCTTTCTCTGTTAAGAGACTTGATGCTTCAATGGATAAACCAAAACACAATGACATGTTTCTAATGCAACTTGAATTGTAGATTTTCAGATCTATTTAAGTACATTACCTCTCTGATCAATGTATCAATTCAATTCTTTGTGCTCCACACTTTCTTCTCTGTGACGATGTGCTTCACTGTTCGTCGGTGTCTGCAGAATTCTTTAGGTCTCCTTCAGCTTGATTGATCAGGACTGTATGAAGTTATCCTTCATCAGTTTCTCTTCAGCATCCTCTTTCTATTCATCCCCTTTTATGTGATAGGGAAAGGAATAAAGCTTGTCTCTTATATAGAAATGATATTCACCGTTTCTTGATTCTTGATTCTTGATTCTTGGCGTGAAAAACAATCCAGCCAATCTGATTTAAAGCTTAACTCTTGATTTATCTCATAGTTATCTTCTTGCCAACTGTACAAATCTTCTTTAAATCAATCACTTGACTCTGGTCGAATAAAACAATAAAAATAACCAGTTAAGTCTGTCTTTAGCTCTTGCCAGCTAGATATTTTGTCATTTTTTAAACTCTTTGTTCTATCGGTCAACTCTACAATTAGTCGTCGGTGACAACTGCTAGTTCCGTCGGTGTGACTCCAGTCAGCTTCAGGATCTCCGTCCGTCGGGCATCATTGGATTTTACTCGTCGGGCAACTCTGTTTTCAGCTCATTGGGCATCCTATGATTTTTCTTCGTTGGGCAACACTATCTTCTGCTCGTCGGGTATCACTGTGACTTTGGTTCTTTGCCTTTACCGATTGTGTGCACTCCGTCGGTGTTATCTGTCACTTTAGTGAATACTTGACTTTTATGCATTGCTGAAAGCATAATCTTTGTTCCATTGATTCTCTGAAGTCTTTGACATTATATATATGACCGTACAGATGATATCAAGTTGACATCAATGACAATACAAACCATTAACTGATTTAATGTCTTGCATTATCTTCAACTTAACATTATCAAACATTCAATCAGTCACAAGTCATCAGTTATTAATACAAAAATCATATATAGATTTTTCTTGAGAACATCCCTTTAAGAATAAAACAAATATAAGTACAATTTTACATGCACATTTAATGCTCTATACCCATCTTTTGAAACAGTTCTCATAAATATTTTTCATACACAAAACTTTCTCTCATGTTTATCCTAATTCTACACCCAATTTATAAATTAAGGTTATCTAAGGTGAAAATTATACTTGTCGATCCTCAAGGTTGTGGTCATTCTTACGGTTCTTCAACTTCCAAGAATCATTCCGACTTTTATGTAACTTTCTTTATCATATATTCTCTTGCATATGCATTGATGACCAAATATCATTATATTTCAAAGTACTTTACGTGTCCACCCAACAATCCAAGTGGCAATATGTGTCACCCAAAGTTCTTATGGAGGCATATAAAGGTGGTGTCCCATTTAATAAGGGGCTAAAAATATAGCACAAAATAAATGTTAAAATATTACATGACTTACAAGGTGCACAACACACCTAAATAAATATCTAAAAATTCTACAATTGGTTATAACCATGCCAGCTAATCTAAGCTAGTAGGAGATAAATTTTGACTAATGTAGTAGCTAAATAGATTTAGCTTATGGGTTCAAGAAACGTTGGTTTATGTCCAAGTCAAATTGAACTCTACAATGATATATTTTGCATAGTGCTTGTGTATTAAACCAAATATACATACACTTATTAAATGCCCACCAACTTGAGGTTGACATTCAAAACTTGGTGCTTAGGAAGTCTTCCTCACTTCATATCAAATTTACTAAAAAGAATTTAAGTTATAATATATTTCCTAGAATTAATATAGAGAGATAGATATGGAGTTATTATTGATTCTCTTAGTGAACCAAAGAATAATAATGCAAAAGCACTTTTAAAATGTCCTTTTTATGCACTGCATCAATTTATTTATGATAATGCTTCTACATTACAAGTAAATCTATGGACCTCAAAGGAATGCAAAACCGATATTAAAAAACTTCTTTATGCACTACAATATATTTATTATAGTGTTTATGCATTACAAGTAAATCTATGGACATCCATTGAATGTCGGCCAACTTGAAATTGACATTTCAAAACTAGAGTCTTAGGAAGGTCTCCTTCACTTCAAACCAAATGTACCAAAGAGCAATAAAGTTATAACGATACTTTCCTAGAATCAATGCACACATAGATATGGAAACATTGTTGATTCTCTTAGTGAACCAAATTGAAAAAGAAAGGGAAAGAGAGTACCCAAAGCCAAAAAAAACAAGTATCCAAAAAACCTCTTTATGCCCTACAACAATAATTATAGTGCTTATGTATAGCAAGTAAATCTTTTAGACATTCATTGAATGTCCACCAATTTGAAGTGGACAATTCAAAACTTGAATCATAAAGTCTCTCTCACTTCAAATCAAAAGTCTCGCTCACTTCAAACCAAATGCACTAAGGAGAAATAAAGTTATAATGATACTTTTCTAAATTAATGTTGAAAGATGAATATAGAGATAAATAAGTTATAATGATAGTTTCCTAAAATTAACGTGGAGAGATAGATATAGAGAGAAATATACTTTTGCTGACCCATTTCTTTAAAGAACCAAAAAGAAAAAACATAAAAAAAAAAAAAGAAAAGAAAAGATTGTACCCAAAGTAATGCTAAACCATGGTTAAAAAGTTCCGCTTGTGCACTCCACCCCTTAGTTAAAACGTCGCCTTCCCAACGCGGAGAAAAGTGACGTCACAATCCCGCGTAGTAATTGAGAAAGTTGTGAATAAATGCTTGACTAGAGAAAATTCTTTGACAACTAACGTTGATTGACAGACACTTAAAAAAATGTTCCCCATCAATGTAAATTCAAACTGAAACGTCATTATTGAAGTTGAAACGGAATGAATGATGAAATACTTAGTTAAAATGTCATCTTCATAGTTTATCTACTTTCATCAAACCACCAACGCGGAGAAAAAGTATAGAATATCAAATATTATATGTGAAGGGACACTTTCAAATATATAAAGTGGATCACCAATTAGATTTTTAGGGATCCGCTTACATAATAATAATTGACTTATGCAGAACTTAATCTCACACGGAAAATAATCCCTATTTGTTGCACAAGCCTATATATTCTAAGGTTCAACTATTTTATTTTTTTTAATAATTTTTTTTTGGGTGCTTATAACATTGGTCTAAGGTATTACCCAAACGCAACTTCTTCTTCTAGTCTCTAATAATATTATTCTGCCTAGATAAAGCTATGAAAGTACATAGATGCGTGCAAAAAACAAATGCTTTTGTCTTATCAATGAAAGGGTAAGGGATAAGTACTTTGTGCATGGCCCATAGGACTAGGGGCTATAAATATCTCATCTGCCTTGACCCATTTATATGTTTTTGTTCAATTATATGAATAGTGAAAGGGCTAATAAAATGTAGGGAACATTATGAAAGGCTTGAAATGAATTGGGAGGGGCCTAGTAATGGACATTGGCCATTTTTTTCAACTTTGGAGGCCCACATTAAATTATTGGGTTTTCACTATTTGGTTTTGATTGTAATTATTGTCAACCAAGAAAATGATGGATTTAAAGTAGATTAGGAATATGTTATTATGGTATTGGGCGTTAGAATTAGTAATTATCCAAAGAAAATGATAGAGCTTAGTTTTATAATTGATTTGTTATAAAAATAATATCACGAGATTTTCTTAAAAAAATATTTAGATTTTTAGTTTGATATGATGGATTGACATATTTTTTTGTAAGTATGTGAAGTTTAAATAATTGTAGTTAGAATAATTTTAATTATTATAATTATATAATTTATAATTTATTTATAATCGCATTGAATATAAATGTTATAGTTATTGAATTTATTTTTCAATTGAAAATAGTAAATATGATCATAATTGTTATAATTATTAAGTAATTTGTTATCTTTATTTATGTGTATATATGTGTGGTTGTGTACATATACATATTACTATACTGACCTTCAAAATTGAATAGGGTGCATATCTCCATGACTAGACAATTTCAAATATACGTATACGTATATGTATACATATACGTATATGGAACAGAAAGTAAGAAGCAATACAAAGATCAAGATGCAAATAACTAATATTTCAAATTCAATTGGATCTTAATAATGCTTGTATATGTTTGTATACATATACATATGTTATTCTTAAAGTTACCAATCATATTGCAAAGAGTATGCTATCTTTTATGTGTAATTGGTCCTATAGTTGTTAGTTTCAAGTTTATAGACTTGGAAGTGTTTCCTTCATAATTGTTTACATTCTTATTGACGAATATTAATTTTCTATTATTAATAGATGCATTTTCTTACATGTTTACATATACATGTATCTACACATGTGCACATATACACACATGTTCATATATACATATGCATGCATCTATATGTGTGTACGTAAGTATATATGTATATATAATATATGTTGCTTAAAATATTATGAACACTATAAAATTAATAAGAGTTAAACTAATAGTTGTATAAAAATGTTATTGTCATCTTTAAGAAATTATATTTCATGTTGATATATGACTTTTAAGAAATTGTAATGATGGATACAAATATTTCTATAGTATATAATTATAATAATACAAATATACTTTTAAGTAATTTTATTTCAAGCATTTGACAAACATCATTTCCTAAATTATAATAGTATTTATAATTTTTGTATAACATTTAATATAATTTTATTTTTTATAGAATTATATTAAATATTTCGACTAGATGGGCCTTTTTGTCTTTATCCATAGAGCACATCGCTAGCCTAGGGGATCTTTGTGGGTCGCTCTCATTTTTTCTATGTTCCTCCCCTCCCTCTTCTTCTTTCTCACTTATCACCTCCTGAATGGAGAATTTAGGTTGTTTAGCTAAGGGGGTGTTAGAGCTTTTTCTTGTAGGACCTTTGTCAAGCATCAATGCTTGACTCTATGATTCCCAATACTTGAATCAAACAAGGAAAAGTCTAATTGATGAGGATTTAATCCTCCTTCTTCTTTGAGCTCCACAGACTCAGGCGAGTGTACCTTTCACAGTTTACTGCTTCTCGGTAAATTTAACACAGGATCATAGATTTACACTGGTTTGTCCTTGTATTTTACTGCAACAACTGATAACACATTCTACAAATGAGTATAACCAATCTTATGCAGAGCTTCACAAGCCAGACCATGAACTTGACAAGAGAAAATACCAGTGACATAAGGATTCTCATCCTTTTCTATTCGAGTTCTAGACTCAAGCGGGCTGACCTAATGATTCACTCTCCAAGGAATCAATAAAATTAGTTGTATTTTCCAATACAAACGATAAACATCTATGTTCTTAATAATAGATATATAAGAGTATTGTTTAGATTTAAGGTTGATGATGATAACTACTAATCAAAATCTATACCAATGCCTAATCCAGGGCAAAGAGTCAATTGAAATATACATTCACATAAATTTCTTAATGGAAACACATATGAAACTCAGATGAGATGCCTTACAAACCACCTTCTCATTCCCACGCCCATGTATCAAATTATTACACTAATATTTAGCCCTATGAAACTATTTATAAGATTTACTCCCTCCTTGAAAGAAACTCAAAAATAATCTCACAGTTACGTTGTAACTAGTATATTTAAACTTCCTTACAGATTAAACACACAAGAATATAAACATAAATACAAGAAGACATCATAGATGTAAAACAAGAAATTCCATTTTATTTTATTAAAATATTTATGCTCAGTACATTCAGAATGACAAAAAATCTTGAAACTTAGACAAAATTCAGAAATCTGCCTCGCAGTTGTGAATTCACCATCCTTTACAATATGTTACAACTTGTTATTTATAGTAAGAACTAGCCATCTTGGAATCCTTAAAGAGAAAGGATGCAACAAGCTTTAGATGGTTAGGAAAAACCTAAAAGTGCTAAAAGACAAAATCAGTTACATTTTTGGTCAGTGGAAGAAATCCACTTCAGTAGCTGATTTGAAATCATTCCAAATCCTTTGCAGTTGGCACCTTTGTCCGCAGATATTTAGGGTAACCTCTTGAGGTTGTTATGAGACCTAGTGACCGCCAATACAAGATAAATTACACTAGTCTTGATGATGATTACCCTCCTTGTGCTCATTGATTAGGTGCCAAGTGCCACTTTACTCCTCATATATCACGTCCAAGTCAATTGTTGTTGATTTCTTCTTCTTTGGCTTGGTGATATTATCCCAAAGTGTAACTTCATCCTCTGAAAGCCAATTGAAACCTTGTAAGTTTTGCAACTGCTTCATCTACCTTTCCCACCTGGCATCAGTGATAACTTTGTAATCTACAACAAACTTTACAAAGTATGTTTCATCTTTAAAAGCTTCATATAAAGCTTTATTGAACCTGTCCATGTCTAGGACATCATCATCTGTTAGGAATGCCTCTTTCTTAGGCAACAAAGTGTCAAATTCTTTTCCCCACTCTTCAACTGACTTTATCTCATCATTTCCCCTTTGACAAGAGGGATAAACCTACTAAAATCAGGGCCAAACATATCGAGCTTTGCTTGAATCTAATTTTCTTTACCTTTGAAGAAGGACAATGATGTACCAATCTGCTCAATCATCTCCCCCACTTGGCATACTACCTCTAGGAGATCTGTCCTATGAGGTTGTAACGCCTCTAGCCTCTAAAAAAGGGATCCCCTACTTGACCATGTACTAAATAATGGGTCTAAAGTTGCTATTTGGCCCTTCACCTCATTTTCTAAGTCAGACAATCTATTGTATGCCTTGTGTACTATGTCCACCTTTCCTTTTAGGATATTCATCCTATGTTGCAAGATATTCAACAATGCAGTTAGAGCAACTTCATTCTGATCCTTTTTAGTTGCTCTTCTCCCTGTGGGAAGTCCTCAGTGGTTTCTGTCTGAACAAAGGAAACTTCTTTGGCTGGAGGAGGAGCTTTGGGAGCCTCTTCTAATTTCTTGTTCAAAGCTTCCACCTGCCCCTATAATGCTTTGATCTGAATCAAGCATTTTTCTCTATCTTTAGCTACAACAATTGAATCATCAAAGAGTTTTCCATATCTTGCAGAAAGTTGCTCTATTTTTGCCTCATTAAGGCGGGAAAAGTGGGTGACAGCCTAGGAAATATCAAGATCAGCAGTATTCTGGATAGTACAGATAATCTTGTCTCCATCCATTTTCTCTTCAACACTAACCAGAGATGGCTTTTGTTTTCCTTGTGCCAGTGACCACATGGCTAAAGTATGGGATCTTGGATCATATCCACATCCCCTTATCATCTCTCCATTCAGAGTCTCAGAAGATGGATTAGCATTTGGTTGCTTCCCGATTTGGTCAATTATGAATGCAAAGGCCAAATCCCATCTAGGCACAAGTAGCATTCCACTGGACTTAACCAATTGCCAAGCCTCCTCAGGTGTTGAGGTTTTAGACTCAGGATCATAGGCTTTCAAGGCTTGCAGAGCTTCACTCCGCATAGTACCACCTTTTGTTAGTTGCAACTGTGATCCAAATTATTGTTTCTTTCTCCATATCAAGAAGTTCTTGAATTAATTAGTCTCGATGAATGCATCATCACTTAGAAACTCTTCTTGATACAGCTCTCTTTTATCCTGGCACAATTGGAGGGACA
This sequence comes from Thuja plicata, assembly GCA_018584345.1. Lineage (NCBI taxonomy): Eukaryota > Viridiplantae > Streptophyta > Pinopsida > Cupressales > Cupressaceae > Thuja > Thuja plicata. Next base: position 2,262,160 of record MU223769.1, on the reverse strand, counting down.
ATTCCACCTCTTCTTGGATATCCTTTCCCTTTTTCTTTCCCTCTCTAATTATCTTCCTCAATTGGTGATGATACTGCCTATCACCAGTGATCAAGGCACTCACTCTATCTTTCTTCTTCCCCTGTGTCTCTGCTTGAGAGAGCTCTCCTTTTTATATTCTTCATTTCTTCCTTGGTAGCTCACTTGTTACTTCAGTGTTAGGAGCCTCTGTGTCATGAGCCTCTATATTTTTCTCTACAACAGGTGACACATCTATATGAGGTGGGATGTACATCTGATAGCCTCCTTTACTATCCTCTTCATACTCAGAAGATGAATTATTTTTAGGGCCTCTCTATTTCTCCTCAATCTGAATTTGTAATTGGTTATACAAAGTATGATATATTTCTATCATCTTTATAATCCTTGTCATATAGGGCAATCCTAGGAAGAAACCTCCAAAAGGGATCCCTTCTTTTTTCATCTCTTGCTCCAGATGTATGAGGTCATGGTACATTTCCACTCTGCTTGTTGCCTCTTCATCATCAAGAACATTTATGATTACATCTTTCTCATCACACCCTTCATGTTCCTTTATGACAGTGACACTTGGGGTTAATATCTTCTTAGAAATTTTGATGAAGCCCTCAGGATCTACATATATATACAAGGCCATACTCATCCTGCACTACCCTAACCACTTGTTCACTGCATCCATAGCGCTTTTCCCAATAGTAAAATCTACAACCATGAACTTCCTAGGTGTAAATGTGCCCTTTCTGTGGCGGTCCAAGTGCTCTTTATCTATCCACATAAATTTCCAAATAAAATCCATCAAGGCAACCCTTGGAGGAACATACTTTCAAAGTATGTGTGGAGGCTGAGAAAATCCATAAACCCTAATCAGAGTATAGGTATTTTCACAATAGAAGTCTCCCCAATTGTGATCTCATGGCCATTTGTCTACATATTCATGAGGTCTTAGGAGTCTAAGCACCTTGACTGTCAACCTAGTTACATTAAGACACATCAAGTCTAGAATTGGATGTACAACCCAATTCCCAAAACCACAGTATTCATTTTCATTGGATGTATAATCCCAAACCCCAATCCATAATTGTACAAGGTTTGGATGGCCTTAGAATTGCATCCTAGGTCTCAGATTCTCAGTATCCATACTCTCTATGTTGAAAAATATAATCAAATGCATCAGGATTGAATAATGCATGAACTTGGGGTTGGTCTTCTTCTGAATGCTTGTGAGAACTTCATGCATTCTATCAATGACATACTGAATTGAGTCAAATTCAGTGTTGACGTGGGAATTCTAGATATCTAGGGTAATCATCAGTAGATCTAGTGGGATCTTCTCAATGTGCCCATCAAGGCCCAGTACTCTGCATAGCCCATAAGCTATATACTTCATGTAGAACCTTAGGTCTTTGAATTCATATGGCACACCTTTAGAAGAAGGCATTGGGGATACATAATTTCTATTTGACCTAGGCACATGAGCGTGTTTCAAATTATTCACCACATTGACCTCTCTGGTATACATGTTCTTCAACTTGGTTAGGTCAATCTCTTTGGCAGAGGGATGGTAAATACCAAAGTATTTCATAAAGTATACCCTATCCAAGGTAACTAGGGATGTCTCATCGCCTTTTTTGATAGTTTTAGAAATAGGATCATATTTTCTAGCCAATTCCACTTATAGGTCTGCATCTAGGAAGACATCTGGGACAATTAGCTTGGCTAAACCTAATGTCCAAGGGTTTGATACAGGGATTTGTCTAACCTTATTACTATAAAATTAATTAAACAAATGGAAACCAGAGCACCCGGGAGTGTTGGGATCCCTACAATTTGACATAACATTAGCAAATTATTCATCATTTACCTTTTTATTCTAGTTGGTTCCAGGTAGCAGAGCAACAAACTCTTATGAATAGTTCCTCTTTCCTTTATGTTCTTCCTCTGCATCTTTTCCCTCACCACTGACTGAAGTTCTTCTTGATTCCTCTTGACTCATCTTTACTGAATCTGAACTATTCTTCTCTCTGAAAAAGACTCTTCTCAATTGCTCTAAAACTTATGCAATTTTTTCTCTGTTCTCTGAAAACTCTGGTAATCAGAATGTACAAAGGTTGCATCTATTTATCATTGAAACATCAATGCATCAGTCTAGTCAAGAACCTAGAAAATGTTGCTCAATCACTTCTACAATAACTCTGCGTGTCTTGACATCAATTTTCTCCTAGCTATGGCACTTGAATTTGATAGGTAATTGAATTTGAAATGCTCAGTTGGAAAAGTCATGAGTTATTTTCTATTTTAAAACCTTATTTTATGTTAAAATGCTTAAGACAAAATCCTATTGGCCTACTTTTCTTGCCTATTTATAGCTCATTGGATTACTTGTACTTTGTCAGGATCTCTAATCTTTATTAACCCTGGTTTTATATTGTTTCTTTGAAATGGAACAAGATAGGATACTCATGATTTTACTATACTTAGACCATAGTCCATCTAGAGATTACGTGACCACTTAAACTCCAAGTCTCTAAATGTTTCATTTGACCTGGGTTACATTATAAGATCTAGTGCCAGTCACAAATCTCTTACTTCATCAACGTTCCTCACTAAGTTTCTAGATAATTGGCTTAATTCTGACTTTGTTACAAGAATCAAGGCTAACCACTCATTTTAAATTTACCTTACGTCTGGTTCATCTCTTAACACTAGATAAATCATTTCTTCTTACCTCTGAATCTCCCAATAAACTTTACTTGGATTTTCTTTTACCCTGGTCAAATTTGGAGATTCAGAGATAAAGGAACTACTAAGTCACTGAATAAAACTCTTAACTTGAGTCTCATCTAGAGATCTAGCACTAGTCGTTCATCTGAGATGAGATTGAAAATACTCGCTAAGTCTCTAAGATTTTAACTTAACATTTGCCATTCAGAGATTCAGAAATAAGGAAAAAGGATAACTTTGCTCTAACTCTGAGTCTACCCGGAGATTCAGAGATAACTAAGTCTCTGAATCTTGCAATAATTTGATGAACTTTGGATTTATTCAGAGATCACACACATGCCGCAAGATCTAAATTGTATCAATTGTCCAGATCTTTTCATTATCAAATCAGCTCTTAACTTTATCTTGACTCATGTCATCTAGAGATTGCGCAATTGAATAAAATCATGAACTTAGATAGTTAATCCTTTACCCTATTTTGATTTGGAGATTACGCGACTACTTTATCTCTAATTTTCTGAATACATTACTTAACCTTGAGTCTATTTAGAGATCATGCGTTAGTCACACAATGAGATCTTGATCTACATCTCGTGCTAAATCTTGTAATCATTATGTACTTGATCATTTTATCTCAAGATTACATGTCAACCCTTGATCTTACTTTTGATCCACGGTTCATACTTGATCTCATAATCCTTGGCACTAACTTGAGTCTATTCCGACATTATGAGATAAAGGCTATCTTGCAATCTCCTAATGTTTGTACTAACTCTAGTCAAGTCTGGAGATTCAAAGATAAAGGCTATCTCTGAATTGCTGAATGATCTGACTAACCTTGGGTTTACTTCAAGAATTGATGAACAACACAAATTTCCTTAGCCACTTAGAGACGTGTCCGCATCTTATCTCATTACCTTCTAATTGCTAAATAATTCAAATCTTTTGACCTTTTCTAGCGATTCAGCGCCTGACACACATCTCTATCTTGATTAATGGTCCAGATTATCTCTTAGCAAATTTGACTCGGCTTTGAACTAACCACAACTGACCATGATCCATTTGGATATTTAGCAACCAAAAATATCTCTAAGTCACTGGATAATTCTTATAATTCAGGTTTAATCTGGAGATCACGCGCTAGCCCTCAGATCTTTCTGTGATCAACGATCAGAGCTAAGTATCTGAATGTTTCTATAATTGACCAATTCTTCCCGAGATTAAGAGATGGCCCTTGATTCTTCTTTTGATCCAATGGCTCACGCTGAATCTCATGACTATTTTTTTAACTATACTTTCATTCTGAGATCACGCGACCAAGTCATCTCTGAATCTCGCAATAAACTTCACTTGACTTGGCTTCAACCACGGGTTCATCTGGAAATTATGTGACTCCTTTATCTCCAATTCACTGAAAGATTTACTAACTTTGGGGTTAAATTAGAGATCACACGCAGACCACTTGATTAAACCAAGGATAAAACAAAATCGATGACCCTCGCTGAATCGCTGAATAAAATATTGACCTTGGCTACTATCTGGAGATCACGGGCCAGCTGCTCATCTGGAATGAGATCGATGATCCTCGCTAAATCTTGCAATATTTCACTTAACTCTGATTTAATTTGGAGATCTAGCGACAAAGAAAAACGTAAACTTTGTCCTGACCTTGGGTTGGATTATGAGATTCAGCGATAAGTTTATCTCTGAATCTCCAAATATTTCTTGTAACTGGAGTTAAGTCATGAGATCTAGCACTAGCTACACAATGAAAACTGCATCCATGGTTGCCGCTGAATCTCTAAATATTTGAGCTGACTTCATCTTTGTCTAGCGATCACGCGCCAAACTCACGATGAGATCTTGATCTACTACCTACGCTTAATCTCTGAATTCATAAGAGCATATTCCTTTCTTCTCAAGATTAAGAGATAAAATCTTGCACCATCTCTAAACCATAAATAATATTCAGTTCTGATCATGAGATTAGGAGATAAAGGTAAAGGCCAAAAATATACATGACTTAAAAACACTTAATTTAATCGCCAAAAGTAACTTCAAAATAGAACCAAGTCATGAGGGTCTAGGGTTTTTTTCTTGGTACAAACACAAGAGACCTAGGGTTTAAGACTTTCATCCATTTTTTGTACCATATTTCTTGGGAAATAGGCATTTATAGGAAAATTTGAGGGCATGCTTGAAAACACTTTGAACTTTAGGGCATAAACTGACATTGGGAACCAAAAATTGTTAGCAAGACTCAGAAAAACTATAAATAGACCCAATAGTGGTTGTATCTGAGGATGCTTGAATGTAAGTTCATAGCAAGAATTATAGATCTCTGGGAGGCAGACCACAACTGCACTAACCTCCTACAGAAATAAACACACAACAAGGAAGGAAACACACAACAAGAAACAAACACTATCTTTCTTGATCAAGGCACTCACTCTATCTTTCTTCTTCCCCTATGTCTCTGCTTGAGAGAGCTCTCCTTTTTATATTCTTCATTTCTTCCTTGGTAGCTCACTTGTTACTTCAGTGTTAGGAGCCTCTGTGTCATGAGCCTCTATATTTTTCTCTACAACAGGTGACACATCTATATGAGGTGGGATGTACATCTGATAGCCTCCTTTACTATCCTCTTCATACTCAGAAGATGAATTATTTTTAGGGCCTCTCTATTTCTCCTCAATCTGAATTTGTAATTGGTTATACAAAGTATGATATATTTCTATCATCTTTATAATCCTTGTCATATAGGGCAATCCTAGGAAGAAACCTCCAAAAGGGATCCCTTCTTTTTTCATCTCTTGCTCCAGATGTATGAGGTCATGGTACATTTCCACTCTGCTTGTTGCCTCTTCATCATCAAGAACATTTATGATTACATCTTTCTCATCACACCCTTCATGTTCCTTTATGACAGTGACACTTGGGGTTAATATCTTCTTAGAAATTTTGATGAAGCCCTCAGGATCTACATATATATACAAGGCCATACTCATCCTGCACTACCCTAACCACTTGTTCACTGCATCCATAGCGCTTTTCCCAATAGTAAAATCTACAACCATGAACTTCCTAGGTGTAAATGTGCCCTTTCTGTGGCGGTCCAAGTGCTCTTTATCTATCCACATAAATTTCCAAATAAAATCCATCAAGGCAACCCTTGGAGGAACATACTTTCAAAGTATGTGTGGAGGCTGAGAAAATCCATAAACCCTAATCAGAGTATAGGTATTTTCACAATAGAAGTCTCCCCAATTGTGATCTCATGGCCATTTGTCTACATATTCATGAGGTCTTAGGAGTCTAAGCACCTTGACTGTCAACCTAGTTACATTAAGACACATCAAGTCTAGAATTGGATGTACAACCCAATTCCCAAAACCACAGTATTCATTTTCATTGGATGTATAATCCCAAACCCCAATCCATAATTGTACAAGGTTTGGATGGCCTTAGAATTGCATCCTAGGTCTCAGATTCTCAGTATCCATACTCTCTATGTTGAAAAATATAATCAAATGCATCAGGATTGAATAATGCATGAACTTGGGGTTGGTCTTCTTCTGAATGCTTGTGAGAACTTCATGCATTCTATCAATGACATACTGAATTGAGTCAAATTCAGTGTTGACGTGGGAATTCTAGATATCTAGGGTAATCATCAGTAGATCTAGTGGGATCTTCTCAATGTGCCCATCAAGGCCCAGTACTCTGCATAGCCCATAAGCTATATACTTCATGTAGAACCTTAGGTCTTTGAATTCATATGGCACACCTTTAGAAGAAGGCATTGGGGATACATAATTTCTATTTGACCTAGGCACATGAGCGTGTTTCAAATTATTCACCACATTGACCTCTCTGGTATACATGTTCTTCAACTTGGTTAGGTCAATCTCTTTGGCAGAGGGATGGTAAATACCAAAGTATTTCATAAAGTATACCCTATCCAAGGTAACTAGGGATGTCTCATCGCCTTTTTTGATAGTTTTAGAAATAGGATCATATTTTCTAGCCAATTCCACTTATAGGTCTGCATCTAGGAAGACATCTGGGACAATTAGCTTGGCTAAACCTAATGTCCAAGGGTTTGATACAGGGATTTGTCTAACCTTATTACTATAAAATTAATTAAACAAATGGAAACCAGAGCACCCGGGAGTGTTGGGATCCCTACAATTTGACATAACATTAGCAAATTATTCATCATTTACCTTTTTATTCTAGTTGGTTCCAGGTAGCAGAGCAACAAACTCTTATGAATAGTTCCTCTTTCCTTTATGTTCTTCCTCTGCATCTTTTCCCTCACCACTGACTGAAGTTCTTCTTGATTCCTCTTGACTCATCTTTACTGAATCTGAACTATTCTTCTCTCTGAAAAAGACTCTTCTCAATTGCTCTAAAACTTATGCAATTTTTTCTCTGTTCTCTGAAAACTCTGGTAATCAGAATGTACAAAGGTTGCATCTATTTATCATTGAAACATCAATGCATCAGTCTAGTCAAGAACCTAGAAAATGTTGCTCAATCACTTCTACAATAACTCTGCGTGTCTTGACATCAATTTTCTCCTAGCTATGGCACTTGAATTTGATAGGTAATTGAATTTGAAATGCTCAGTTGGAAAAGTCATGAGTTATTTTCTATTTTAAAACCTTATTTTATGTTAAAATGCTTAAGACAAAATCCTATTGGCCTACTTTTCTTGCCTATTTATAGCTCATTGGATTACTTGTACTTTGTCAGGATCTCTAATCTTTATTAACCCTGGTTTTATATTGTTTCTTTGAAATGGAACAAGATAGGATACTCATGATTTTACTATACTTAGACCATAGTCCATCTAGAGATTACACGACCGCTTAAACTCCAAGTCTCTGAATGTTTCATTTGACCTGGGTTACATTACAAGATCTAGTGCCAGTCACAAATCTCTTACTTCATCAACATTTCTCACTAAGTTTCTAGATAGTTGGCTTAATTCTGACTTTGTTACAAGAAACAGGGCTAACCACTCATTTTAACTTTACCTTACATCTGGTTCATCTCTTAACACTGGATAACTCATTTCTTCTTACCTCTGAATCTCCCAATAAACTTTACTTGGATTTTCTTTGACCCTGGTCAAATTTGGAGATTCAGAGATAAAGGAACCACTAAGTCACTGAATAAAACTCTTAACTTGAGTCTCGTTTAGAGATCTAGTGCTATTCCTTCATCTGAGATGAGATTGAAAATCCTCGCTAAGTCTCTAAGATTTTAACTTAACCTTTGGTCCATTCAGAGATTCAGAAACAAGGAAAAAGGATAACTTTGCTCTAAATCTGAGTCTACTCGGAGATTCAGAGATAACTAAGTCTCTGAATCTTGCAATAATTTGATGAACTTTGGATTTATTCAAAGATCACACACACGCCACAAGATCTAAATCATATCAATGGTCCAGATCTTATCATTATCAAATCAGCTCTTAACTTTATCTTGACTCAAGTCATCTAGAGATTGCGCAATTGAATAAAATCATGAACTTAGATAGGTAATCCTTTACCCTATTTTGATTTGGATATTACGCGACTACTTTATCTCTAATTTTTTGAATACATTACTTAACCTTGAGTCTATTTAGAGATCATGCGCTAGTCACACGATGAGATCTTGATCTACATCTCGTGCTAAATCTTGTAACCATTATGTACTTGATCATTTTATCTCAAGATTACATGCCAACCCTTGATCTTACTTTTGATCCACGATTCATACTTGATCTCATAATCCTTGGCACTAACTTGAGTCTATTCTGACATTACGAGATAAAGGCTATCTTGCAATCTCCTAATGTTTGTACTGACTCTAGTCAAGTCTAGAGATTCAAAGATAAAGGCTATCTCTGAATTGCTGAATGATCTGACTAACCTTGGGTTTACTTCAAGAATTGACGAACAACACAAATTCCCTTAGCCACTTAGAGATGTGTCCGCATCTTATCTCATTACCTTCTAATCGTTGAATAATTCATAATCTTTTGACCTTTTCTAGCAATTCAGCGCCTGACACACATCTCTATCTTGATCAATGGTCTAGATTATCTCTTAGAAAATTTGACTTGGCTTTGAACTAACCACAACTTACCATGATCCATTTGGATATTTAGCGACCAAAAATATCTCTAAGTTGCTAGATAATTCTTATAACTCAGGTTTAATCTAGAGATCACGCACTAGCCCTCAGATCTTTCTCTGATCAATGATCAGAGCTAAGTCTCTGAATGTTTCTATAATTGACCAATTCTTCCCAAGATTAAGAGATGGCCCTTGATTCTACTTTTGATCCAATGGCTCATGCTGAATCTCATGACTATTTTCTTAACTATACTTTCATTCTAAGATCACGTGACCAAGTCATCTCTGAATCTCACAATAAACTTCACTTGACTTGGCTTCAACCACGGGTTCATCTGGAAATTACGCGACTCCTTTATCTCCAAGTTGCTGAAAGATTTACTAACTTTGGGGTTAAATTAGAGATCACGCACAGACCACTTGATCAAACTAAGGATAAAAATAAATTGACGACCCTCGCTGAATCGCTGAATGAAATATTGACCTTGGCTACTATCTGGAGATCATGGGTCAGCTGCTCATTTGGAATGAGATCAATGATCCTCGCTAAATCTTGCAATATTTCACTTAACTCCGATTTCATCTGGAGATCTAGCGACAAAGAAAAAAGTAAACTTTGTCCTGACCTCAGGTTGGATTATGAGATTCAGTGATAATTTTATCTCTGAATCTCCAAATATTTCTTGTAACTGGAGTTAAGTCATGACATTCAGCACTAGCTACACAATGAAAACTGCATCCATGGTTGTCGCTGAATCTTTGAATATTTGAGCTGACTTCATCTTTGTCTAGCGATCATGCGCCAAACTCACGATGAGATCTTGATCTACTGCCTACGCTTAATCTCTGAATTCATAAGAGCATATTCCTTTCTTCTCAAGATTAAGAGATAAAATCTTGCACTGTCTCTAGACCATAAATAATATTCAGTTCTGATCATGAGATTAGGAGATAAAGGTAAAGGCCAAAAATATACATGACTTAAAAACACTTAAGTTAATCGCCAAAAGTAACTTCAAAATAGAACTAGGTCATGAGGGTCTAGGGTTTTTTTCTTGGTACAAACATAAGAGACCTAGGGTTTAAGACTTTCATCCATTTTTTGTACCACATTTCTTGGGAAACAGGCATTTACAGGAAAATTTGAGGGCACGCTTGAAAACACTTTGAACTTTAGGGCACAAACTGACATTGGGAACCAAAAATTGTTAGCAAGACTCAGAAAAACTATAAATAGACCCAATAGTGGCTGTATCTGAGGATGCTTGAATGTAAGTTCATAGCAAGAATTATAGATCTCTAGGAGGCAGACCACAACTGCACTAACCTCCTGCAGAAACAAACACACAACAAGGAAGGAAACACACAACAAGAAACAAACACACCTATACATAAAATTCAATACTCATGTGCATGTAAAGAAGAATTAATTGAAGAAAGGCTTTAAGAATTGTCCATGCACTAGCAATTCAAACACCTCACCATCCATATTCCTTATAAGATGTGAATCCTTTCCAAAATCCTTGTGAATGATAAAGGGGCCCAACCACAAGGAATCCAATTTTTTTTGTTTTCCCTTGTCTTCAGCCCTTGCATTCCATTGAAGAACCCGATCATCAAGCTAGAAGTTTCTATCATTTTCTCTTTTGTCAAAAAGGTATTTCATTTTTTTTATGTAATTTGATATTTTCTCTTTGACTGTCTCTTCTGACTTCATCCAATTCTACTATTTGAACTATTCTATCCTGCATAGCCTCAAAAAATTCTAAACCCTCATCTTGGATGAATTTATGAACATGAAGCAAGTTGTTCACATGAATTCTAGATTGGATACCATATACTAATTCAAAAGGAGACTTTCATGTTTCCTTCTTCACAGTAATTCTGTCTGCCCACAAGGCAAGCTTCAATTTGGCATGCCAAGCCCTTTTGTTATTTTCTATGGTTTTCTTTAGAATCTGTAGAATACTCTTGTTACTAGATTCTACTTGTCAATTTTATTTTGGGTGGTAAGGGGAAGAATATGAAATAATAATTCCCATGCCAGAATAGAAATCAACAAATTCTTCTGATCTAAAGCACATGACATTATCCATTACTAGTTTAATAGGAACACCAAATCTAGTAATTACATTATTCATCAAGAAGCCAATAACCACTGTGCTTGTGGCCTTCTTAGGTGGAATCACTTCTGCCCACTTGGTGAAGTAATTAGTAACAACCAAAATCCAACTATGTCCCCCACTTGATTTCTCAACAAATTCTCCAATGAAGTCCATCCCCCACATGGCAAAAGTTGCTTCTACAACTACATGATTCAGCAGAAGAGCATCTGAAAAATTCAATTTATTTGTGAACCTTTGACATGGCTCACATTTCCTAACAAAAGAATGTACATCTTCAAAAAAGCAAGGCCAATAGTAGCCAGCCCTTTGGATTTTATGAGTTGTCGTCTGAGCTGAGTAGTGTCCTCCACACATCCCAAAATGCATTTCTCTCAAAACCTTTTCAGATCATCCTTTATCTAGACACAATAGAAATATCCCATACCTATTTTTCCAATATAGGTCACCCTGTAATAGTACATATCTTTGTACTTGCAATCTCAGGCTCCTCTTCTAGTTTTCAATCAAATCCTCTGGGCAACTAGCATTTCTGAGAAAATACATTATGTTAGTATACTAGGGCTGCATTTCAATGCTTGTAACTATTGGCAAGTTGACTTCCTGAGGAAGCATGACTTATTTTGTGTTGTCAATCATGGCAACAAAGTCATACTAAGTTTTTGTCAAAGATAACTTAGGAGATAAAATGACTAAGTACAGAAAATAGGACAGACAGAGAGATACATAGATCAGCACATCAGCGCACATGTTAGAGATCACACCAAAACATGCGTGCTTAGATATATACTCTATGGAGTATATACATCCTAGATCCAAATGTGCAGAGTATGGAACATCAGTACAGAAAAGTTACAGACATATTAGTAGACCTGCAGTCTAGGAAATAGAGCATGGAAGCCGACTACAGTTTTGATCAACGTGTATGATTTTATAATGTAATGGCTAAGAACCTTTAGTTATAAGTTTGTAATAATTTAACTAATGTTATTGTAAACACACTTGGGCCAACCTGTTCGGAAGCATTATGTATTTTTGTTTTAGGGCTGACTAATGATTTGTTTTGGGTCGCGCCTATTCAGATTTGAAGATATAAGTATGTAATGTAAAGATATATTACAAGTGTCAATTATTATGTAAGAATAAGTTATAGAGGGATAGTATAATGAAGTTAGAAGATGATATAGCTCTTTAAAGAAGTAAGAGCATCCACGCATACACGGAACTGATCAGACAACAGTGTCACTACAGCAGTTCATTTTTGATATAGTGCATATCAACATTCAGATGGTTGTAGCCTTCATATTATTTGGGTAGTGAGCCTAGGAAGTGAGCCATACACCCCTAATAGGGTTATTGTAAAAGACTCCTAACAGGGTCAGACCTTTAACTAGGTCATTGTACTCAATTTGTAAAGACTGCTTCTAACATGGTAAAGGAACTTTAACAGGTTCATTATACCTAGTACAATATTTTGTGGGTATTAATCCCCACTGGAGTTTTCCTCTGATCAAGGTTCTCCATAATCATATCATGTGTTATGTGTTCTTGTGTTATGTTTCTTTGGATGCACATTTGATATATGTTTGATTGGCTGAAATATAATAAGTAGATAAACACTGATTCACCCCCCCCCCTCTCAGTGTTTCTAACAATTGGTATCAGAGCTCTGGTCCTCTGAAAGAAAGTTTAACCACTTGAGGAGATCATGGACTC
>MU223769.1:2213567-2226670 GCA_018584345.1 Thuja plicata | reverse complement strand
TCAAGAAGGTAAACCTGTTGCTTTCTTTAGTGAAAAGTTGAATGATGCTAAAAGGAAATATTTTGTCTATGATCAAGAATTCTATGCTATTGTTCAAGCTATGAAGAAATGGAGACATTATTTGATGTCGAGTGAATTTGTGTTGTATACTAATCATAAGGCTTTACAATATTTGGGTAGTCAGAATAAGTTAAATCAGAGACATATGAAATGGGTAGAGTATTTGTAGAGTTTTGTATTTGTGATTAAGCATACGAGTGGAGTTTCTAACAGAGTTGGTGATGCATTGAGTAGAAGAAAATATTTTTTGGCTTAAATGAGAATTGAAGTTCTTGGTTTTGATGATATGAAGTATTTGTATGAAAATGATCTTGATTTTTCTGAGCAGTGGAGAGTGTGCAGAGTACCTATTCCAAACCAACCAAGTAAGTATGAAGACTATTTCATTCACAAAGATATGTTTCTCAAAGGCATTCAATTGTGTATACCGAGAGGATCAATGAGAACTAATTTGATAAAGGAAAAACACAGTAGTGGTTTGGCTGGATATTTTGGTATTGATAAAATATTGAGTTTGCTTAAGGAAAGGTATTTTTGGCCTCAATTGTATAAGGATGTTCATAAATTTGTGAAAAATCTGGATTTTGTCAAGTTGCAAAAGGAGTAAGTCAGAATATTGGTTTGTGTACACCGATTACTATTCCTGTGAAACCTTGGACTAATATAAGCATGGGTTTTGTTCTTGGCTTACCAAGGACAACAATAGGTAATGATTCCATATTTGTTGTTTTGGATAGATTTTCTAAGATGACATATTTCATACCATGTATAAAAACATCAGATGTAGTACATATAGCATATCTTTTCTTTAAGGAGATTGTCAGATTGCATGGATTACCAAGGAGTATCATCTCTGAATGAGATAGTAAGTTTGTTAGCTATTTTTGGAAAACACTTTGGAAGAAGTTGGACACTGAGTTGAAATATAGTTCTACATTTCATCCATAGACTGATGGACAAACAGAGGTTGTAAGCCAAAGTTTGGGTAACTTGTTAAGATGTTTAGTTGGAGACACATCAAGTAATTGGGATTTGATGTTAGCACAAGCAGAGTTTTCATACAATAGTTTAGTAAATAGAAGCACTAAAAAGACACCTTTTGAGATTGTTCGTGGCACACAACCAAGAGGTATATCAGACTTGATAGACATTGCTGGAGAAGAGAAAAGAAGTGTTGAAGAAAAAAAGTTTATTGAGTTTATGAAGACATTACATGAGGATGTAAAACAAAAGTTGGAGCAAAGTAATCAAAAATACAAGGATAGTATAGATAAATCAAGGAGACATAAGAATTTTTAAGTTGGTGATGCAATAATGGTTCATTTGAAGAAACAAAGATTTCCTATTGGAACTTATGGAAAATTGAAGATGAATAAATTTGGTCCTTGTAAAATACTGAGAAGATTTGAAAGTGGAAATTCTTATGAAGTGGAATTATCGGATGACATGTATATATCACCTATATTTGTTATTTCAGACTTATATGAGTATCTTGAACTTGATGAAGAAATGACAGTACCGAGTGATTAGAAATAGACGGAGGAAGTTGAACAGATTTTGAAATAGAGAGTTGGCAGAAGTACAAGAAGAAAGGAATACATGGAGTATTTGATAAAATGGAAAAACAGACTGATTAAGGACTCATATTGGATTTATTAATCTAAGTTGGATTTATTTTAGGTTGGACCTGATACATGATTCAGGGAATCATTTATTTTAACCCTAGGTGTTTGATGCAGGAGCATCATGGGTTCTTTGGCAATCCTGATCAACCAAAAATATGTTTTCTTTTGTTCTTTAGCTTGTTTTGAGGCTACTCGGTGAAGTGCTCAGTAACTGTTGTTTCTTGGTTACTTGTTCTATCTTTCTTTATCGATGGGTCTTGGTGAAATTTGGCTACCCAGTGGGTTCTTTCACAAATTTATTTTTGATACTCGGTTACCTTCTTACTGATTTATTTATGTTGCCCGGTCAGATTCTTACTGAGTTGTTTATCCTGATCTGGCCAACTTATGCATTTAATTTACGTGGCATAATTAATGTGTGGTCTCTCATTGGGATATGCATGGACCTAAATATGGGTCTTTATTTTAGATTTGAGTGCCAACCTCTTTGGTGGTCTCTTGTATATGTTGGGTTTATGTTCTTAGATTAAGGGGTCGATCACTTGGTAGCAGTTTGGTATCAGTTTGAGATAGAAGATTAAGTGTTAGGATATTTAGATGGTAGGTTTGTGACCTCGTATGTGATAAGAGCATTCTATAAACATTTGAATGTATATGGCCAAAACTGGGAAGGCCTTACAGCTCAACATGAGTTGAGTTTGATGAATTAATGTTAAGCAACTATTTTTTTCTTCTCTCCTTATTGTGGGATTGCTTCTGTGTTGTTCTGCAAGTGGTTTGGATAGCTGGGAGTGCCTTGGCCCCTAGTTTAATTCCCTCCTTGTGTCAGTTGTAATGCCTCTAGCCTCTCAAAAAGAGATCTGTTTCTTGACCATGTACTAAATAATGGGTCCAAAGTTGCTATTTGGCCCTTCACCTCCTTTTCTAAGTCAGGAAATCTAGTGTATGCCTTTTGTACTATGTCCACCTTTCTTTTTAGGATATCCATCCTATGCTACAAGATATTCAATAATGCAGCTAGATAAACTTCATTCTGATCCTTGTCTAATTGATCTGCTCCCTATGGGAAGTCCTTAGTGGTTTTAGTCTGAATAGAGGAAACTTCTTTGGCTGGAGGAGGAGCTTTGGGAGCCTCATCTAATTTCTTATTCAAAGCTTACACCTGCCCCTATAATGCTTTGATTTGAATCAAGTATTTTTCTCTATCCTTAGCTACATCAAAGAGTTTTCCATATCTTGTAGAAAGTGTTGGGATTAATGGGAAGTAGTACTGAGAGGGGAGGGGTGAATCAGTACCTCTAAAACTTTTTAACTCTTTTCACCATTCATCATTAGTAATCATTCATTACTGTATTACTGACCATTAATGTTGTTCTTTCTTATGCAAGTAGTATTAATTCATAATCTTTAATTGTTTGGAACATTCATAGAAACATTCATGAAATTAATAAACACAAAACACAAGATATGATATCGCAGAAAACTCATGTTAGGAAGTAAAAACTGTGGTGAGGATGGCACCCACAAAACTTCACTATCTGCAGAATGGAAGGGAGCTGGTAAAGGATTACAATTGATCACTTATGATGATCTACCCTGTTAGGAGTATTAAAGTGGAGACCGGTTAAGATCTACTATGTTAAGAGCTTTAGCAACACTGATTTAAGTGTGCACTCGGTTAAGAGATTTACAATAGGACTGTTAGGTCCACCTTTCTTGAAAGGATTTCTTAAGTGTACAACACTTGTTAGAATGAGTACATATGATTGACCTAATTGTATGCATTCTACAATTGCTGATTATAGATCCATTAAAGCTCTCATAATAAGAATATCACCTTAAATGATTGATTAATACCTTTCTCTGCTCGTCGATAGCCTATGTTCTTGTTCTTCAAACTGATTTGATTATTTTCTGTCCTCCTACATGAAATCTCTTGTTTGGTCTTTAGATGCTCTCCATGGCTACTATCTTCATCGAACAAATTTCTCACAATATATTGAGCATCTATTTATACAAGTATTTGACCTATCTTAGAATCACGCATTTACAATCTTAACTCTTAGATCTAAGGTATACAACTTGACCTTGATCTTTAGTTTGCATGTTTTAAATCAGTAAAACTAATTAAAATAGTAATAAATACATTGCTTCCTCCACACATAATGGTTTTAAAAACAAATCAAGAAGCTATATATACAACTTCAGTGATTTATCTGACATGGAAAGTCAGATCCACTTTTTATGGGATGTAACTAATTGTCAGTTCTCGGTCATCGGTTTGAACTAAAATTTTGTTGACATTCCTTTGTTGAACTAATTGTTAGGTTCCCTTCATTTGTTAGGTTCCTCTCTTGGGTGTTTCATTGGGTTGTACTATTGTTACTCATCGGGTTCCTATAACTTTTTTGTCATTTGGTAACACTAAATAGTGTTTGTCAGGATGCTTTGAACTTCGCAGTATTGGGTAACCTTGGCGTCGGGTAGTGCTATGCCCTGTCCATCAGTGTAGTGTAAATCGATGGTGTAGATCATGTTTTTCCTTGTGTATACTAATGGCAAAATATAATGCCTTCAATCTCCCCCTTTGACATTAGTATCAAAAACTGATATGTGCATAATACTAAAGTGTTTAGTATGTACACCATGTCTATATCCTTGTCATTATATAACTCCCCCTAACTGTATGCATCGGTATAGTATAATTATATATGTACATGTATACTTGCCTCTATACTATACATTCCTTGTTCTTTTCTCTTTCAAATGTTTGACTGTACATCATTTCCTCCTTTTATTTACTGTGACTGTTCATATCACTTTCCCCTATATACTGACTTAATTGTATGTACATATCACTTCCCCCTTTATTTGATACTCATGAAAAAATGTACAACTTATAAAATGCCAAAAATGTGACAAAAATGTGTAACTTACAAGGTGTCAAGAATATGTGAATGGGTGTTCTTGATGTCTTCGAGCAATTTCTCCCATTTTTTTTTTAGGAGTTCTAGTGCCATGTGCTCTAGCTCTAGCCTTGCATGCATATCATAAATGCTATCTAGGGAAGAAATTTCTAGGGTGGTAATGAGTTTGTTTGCCTCTGTTACATGTTTTTGCAGTAGTGAAAGTGTTGGTAAGAGTTGATCTTGAAGCTCATTTACCTCATCTTTGTACTTTGTCTCTGCAATCTGTATGTCCTATCTCAATTTTCGAGCCTGTTTGAGTTTCTCATTGTGTAATTTTATTGCCTCTTCATTATTTGTGAGACTTTGTCAACTTTTTTTAAGATCAACATCAATCAGTGCTATCTTGTCGGTATACTCCTGTGTGATTTGATCAAGCGTGCACAATTTTTGTATCAAAGTAATAGCTTCTGAGATAATTGGATCAATTGTGCTCACCAATTTAGAAAGCTTTACCTTTTTCAATGCCACTTCTTGGCTTATATTTTCTGTTAGCTTGAAATCATACTCCTGTTCAAGTCTTTCTTCCATGACCTTCTCAGCATCGATGTTCTGAGATTGTATTGCATCTGTGAGTACCACTAATTGATCAAGCATTGGGGTTGTCTAATCAATATCTACATCTGGTACTATTTGCTGAAGTATACCTCTTGCTACTTCCAGTACCTTTACCTCCTTTGTGGCTTTCCTTAGTTTGTCTTGCATTTCCTTCCTCTCACAAAGTCTTGAATACTTGCTCAATTCAGTTGGATCCAATGTCCTCGGATCACAAACTAGAATTTCAATGATTTCATCCAGAGTTACTGGATTCTTACGCTTGCCCTTCTTCTTCTTTGAGATTTGTGGGGATGCAGATGTATGAACTACCATTGCTAGTTCATTTGTCCTTTCTAAAGTGCTTAGTGAAGTTTTTTTGTTGATGAAGCTTCTTGTGTTTTCTTCTCGGGTTCACCTGTCAGTTTGGTGAAGACGTCTCTCCTTCAACCTTAGGTGTCTCTACGGATTTCTCTTCTATTTTCTTCTCCAGGTCATCTTGCTTTGCTTCTTCAATCTTATTTTTCTTCTTGTCCTCTTCTACCTTTTGTGTTTTTTCTTTATTTTTATTAGTAGACTTATCTTTCTAATCGTCAGTTGCAGTTTGCTTTGCAGTTGTGTCCTTTGTATTATCTATGGTGTCTTTTTCTTCAGCATCACCCATTTCCTTGGGTGTGCTTGTATCCTCTATAGTAGATCCATCATTACCCTCTAGTATATTGATTTCCTTCATTAATAAATGCATATTGCTTTGTGTGCTAGCTTGGGATTTATCTAGAGTGGTGTCCTGCTCGTCGGTTTGATCTTTTTGAGCAGTGAAATCCTCATCTCTTTGTACTTGCTCTACAGGGTCTGGTTCTATTAAGTCCATGACTGATGTGTCCTGCCATGTATCATCAACAACATTCATATCTTTATCCTCTGATGTCTTCAATTCTTGTTTCCTTCCTTGATCCTTGAGTGTTATGAATATTACATCATCTTTCTTCTGTGGATCTTTATCAAAGTCATAATTTGTGATGTCTTGAATGTCAAGATCATCCATGAATATGTCCAAATCAATTTTCTCCATTTCTTCAACATTGTCCAAAGCAATGTGCTGAGGACTTACCTTGTCTTTCTCCTCCTCTCTATGAGGTGTGTCGGTGAGAAGTAGTTGTTCCTCACAACTTGTTGACTCTGCTAGAAGATCTAGGAGTTGTCTCCATTTTGTTTCAGTCATTGTGTCTAGCTTTATAAACTTTTCTTCAAGCACTTTGTAAGCCCTTATCTTGGCTACAAAATTTTCTAAGTGCTTCTTCATAATTTCTTTGATTTCTTCAACCTTAGATTCGGGAGGCATAAGTGCAAAAAGTACCCTCCCTTTATTCTCTCTCGGTCTATAGAGCATATGACCACTATTGAGATATTTTCTTTCCCAGTTCTTTAGGTATTTGGTTGATGAATTTAGCTGGTACATATTTGAATTTTACCATTGACATGATGATTGCCTCTTGTATCTTGTTTTGATCCTCTGTTTTGAGTGTATCCCATTGTTTGATTTTCTTATCAGTCATTGTAACATGTGTAGCAATGGATTTAACCGCCTCATCAACAGTTTGATTCCTAAAATTTTTCTTTACAACATCAGGCTCATCTTCTTTAGAATCCTCAATGTCAGCCTTAGTTTTGACCATTCCTTTTCTCCTCTATGTAGGCCTTAGAATCTAATTTATGTTCATCATGCCCTTCATCGATGGTGCCTTGTTCATCGGTTTCCTCTGGTTGTTCTTGTTCCGTGTCAATAACCGATAGAATCTTTTTGAGATTCTTAACCATCGTATCATTTTATTGACATTTTTCTTGATTTCTAGGCCTCTTTTTATCTTTGATCTGGCCTCTTCATAGGTTCCAAACTTTGGTTGTTTATTTTCAATAGGCTCATTGATCGATGCATCAATTGCATTTGTGGTCTGATCTATGTTGATTTCATAATCTAGTGGTGCTAACAAAGCTGTCCTTGGTACAACTAGTTTGATGAGGGTGAAATCTGTGTCCACCATAAAACATATTTCATCCTTATGTTTTTCAACAAGTTGTTCAGGGATCCTTGTCATTTCCATCATCTTTTCCTTGAATTCAAAGAAGTATACAGTCATAACAGATTCAAAATTATCTCCTAGTGACTTAATTAGTTCACTAATCTGTAATGTCACCGGTTTTGTAGTCTCCCATTTCACTTTTCCTACTACAGAAAAGTATTCTTGAAAGTAGAAAAAGATACACATGATAAGTGAGCCGAACTTACATGTGTTGGTCTTTGTAGATCTTATTATGATCATTTTTTCATCAAGTTGCTTTAGCAATATTTCACACAGATCCATCTGTATTCCCTTTGTCACTATCTTGTAAGCTATGCTTATTGATGTTGCAGATATGTTGTTCATCTGCTTGCTTGAAAGATTTTATAACCAATCACACATGCACCGAACCTCATTTCCTCATTGGTGATGGTGTTTACTTTCAGACCTTTGTTGTCCCATTCATCTTTTGTGAGCTTTGTGACTTCTGGCATAGAGGAATGCTTGTGAGCCTTAAGCTTGTCAGTTATTGGATAACCAGTGACAGTGTGAAGGACATCCTTGGTGATTTTTTTGGGTTGATCCAACCACAACTTCTATTCATACAATCTTCTAAGTACCAACCTAATCCAGTCGGTATTGAAGTCCCTTGGGAAATATAGGGCATTAGTTATCCCTTTAACCTCTAAGTGTTTCTGTTCTTCCTTTAGGTTCCCTTATGCATTGCAAAGCTTCTTATAAGCTTCATCCATCTCTAGATCACCTATTTTGGTAATCTTGCAGTGAATATAAGACCTAATGTCTTTTATAAGCAAAACCCTAGCTGGAATCTTATAAAACACGTCGGTTTCATCGAGTTGCAATGCAATCTCTGGACATACCTTGTATTTGGGTTCAACACATGTGTTATTCTTGATTAACCTGACCACATTCTTCTTATCACTCTTGATCTTTATGGTTCTCGACATGGTGGCCATCATTTTTCAAGTTTTAGGGCTTTCTTGAAATTTAGGGCTTTCTTAAAGAATAATGACATAGATCTTTTGGTGCCCTTAGTACTTACTTCAATCTGTGATAATGGTGAATGATCTGTTTGCTGTGTGCTTGGATCATGTTGAGGTCGCTCTTTCGAATGCTCTTCAATCGCTCTATTTTTTGCTCTGCTTTCTCTTCAAATTGGGGGTGCAAAATGAAGTGCTCACGTCGTCTATTTATAGACTTTTTCCCCTAAGTCTTTGTCATAAATGCTCAATGACTCATCAGGACATGAAGATAGAGTTTGTCGGGAAGACTTTCAAAAGTCATTGTCGGTTTTGTTAGGATGCTCAGGATAGTTGTTAATAATTTTTCTTTTACAGACAAATATCGGTATTCTATCATGACAACTTTGTCACTTTTCTTCCTTACCGATGGGTGTCAGGTTACATTGGTAGCTTAACCATTTTATGTGTTGACCAACAATTTTTGGTAAGAGTAAACAGCTCATCCTTTATATTCATCAATGTTTTTTGGTATGTGTATACTGACGGGGTTGTTTTCTCGGAATTGAAACAAGTAGCATAATATGCATCTTTATTATGCAGATTTTGACTATCTATCAATTGTATAATGGAACTTATGCAAAATATGACTTGGTGTAGGGTATTTCCATACTTACTTGTTCAGCTCAAGTGGGGGTGGTGATGTCACCAAATCCATTTGATGGGGTGTCACCATTTGCATTTCTTGGTCCAGCTTCATCATTGCTTGAATCTGTTCTCCACATTTTGTCTCTAGCCCTTCCAATATCTTCAATGGTGTTTCCATTGGGATATGTGCTTTTCATTCGGTCTTTGCAATCCTTTTTGAGATGACCAGCTTTGTGACAGTGCAAGCATGTCATTCTGGGGTTTGACCAACCTCTATACCTTTTGGTCCATGCCCTCATGCAGTTTGCAGCAATGTGACCATATCTACCACATGCTGTATAGTTTTTCCATGTATTGTAGTCCTATACATATTGATTATAGATTCTCTTTGGTTGATAGGGAGTTTCTTGACTTTTAGGCTTCCATGCTTGCCTTTTCTTTTTCCAACATTCAAGACTTGTGTGTCCATTCATCTTGCATGTAGGACAATATTTGTCCATGTAGGTTTCCTTCTTTGGTTGTTCCATCTTAGACTTACATTCATATGCTTTATGTCCTTTCTTGTTACATTTATAATAGAATCCTATGAATGAAGATGTAGATTTAGCAATACCTTTCATTTTGCCTTAGCATACATTTGATGTGTGGCCTTACTTTCCACAATGTTTGCATGTCATCTTTCTTGGTCTTGGATTTTCATATACATTCTTTGGATTGGCTTGATTTGATGATTCTCCATTTTTGGTAAAGCCTAGAACATTGTTGTTGTTGACTCTTCATTGTCCTTCAAGAAAATAATCCATTCTTTTATTTCTCTCTTCAGCCTTACTGATAACTTCATTATGTTGTTGTTGTTGAATTCTAACCTCATGCTTTCATTTTTCATTTTCTTCTCTTAGTTCACTGATAGCCTACACTCTTTCAATGGGTTCTATATTCATTATGTTTTCTTCTTGACTCATTAGAATAATATGATTTTTGATCTCATAGTGATGCTCAGCATGTCTTTGAATTTCTAACTCCTTTTCTTGTAGTTTCTCTTTAATCTTCCTTCTATCATCAATAGCAAGTGTTCTTTCTATTTCATCTTGTCTATCAGAACTCATCACATCAATCATTCTTACCATCTGGCTCTCTTGACTAATTTGCAGCATCTTTATTTTCTCTATCAGATGTTGATTGATCTCCTTCATATTTGTGATTTTATCTTCTTATGTATCTAATGTATTACTTGCATTAGATCCTGAAGATTCAAAGAAATCTAGAATCTCTTATGCTTGATAATATTTTTCATTGCTCCAAGTTGCCATGACTTTCCTCTCATCCAATAGCTCTCTCATCTTGATTCTAACTTCTTTATACTATTCATATAACATCTGTGTCTCAAGATTTTTATTCTCAATATTCTTATCAAGTTTGTACTTCTCCATTGTATGATATTTTCTCTTAAGCCTTTAAGATTTTCCAAGAAGATACTTAGCTCTGATACCAATTGTTGGGACTAATGGGAAGTAGTATTGAGAGGGGAGGGGTGAATCAGTACCTCTAAAACTTTTTAACTCTTTTCACCATTCATCATTAGTGATCATTCATTATTGTATTACCAACCATTATTGTTGTTCTTTCTTATGAATGTAGTATTAATTCATAATATTTAATTGTTTGCAACATTCATGAAAGTAATAAACACATAACACAAGATATGATATCACTGAAAACTCTTGTTAGGAAAAAAAAATTGCAGTGGGGATGACACCCACAAAACTTCACTATCTGCAGAATGGAAGGGAGCCGGTAAAGTCTTACAATTGATCGCTTTTGATGATCTATCCTATTAGGAGTATTAAAGTTGAGGCCGGTTAAGACCTACTCTGTTAAGAGCTTTAGCAACACTAATTTAAGTGTGCACTCAGTTAAGATATTTACAATAGGACTGTTAGGTCCACCTTTCTTGAAAGGATATCTTAAGTGTATTATACTTGTTAGAATGAGTACATATGATTGACCTGACTGTATGTAATCTACAATTTCTAATTACAGATCCATTAAAGCTCTCATAATAAGAATATCACCTTAAGTGACTAACTAATACCTTTCTCTGGTTGTCGATAGCCTGTGTTCTTATTCTTGAAATTGATTTGATTCTTTTCTGTCCTTCTGCATGAAATCTATTGTCTAGTCTTTAGATGCTCTTTTTGGCTACTATATTCATCAAACAACAACTTGCTCACAATAGATTGAGCATCTATTTATACAAGTATTTGATCTATCTTAGAATCACACATTTACAATGTTAACTCTTGGATCCAAGGTATACAACTTGACCTTGATCTTTAGTTTGCATGTTTTAAATCAGTAAAAATAATTAAAATAGTAAAAAATGCATTGCTTCCTCTGCACATAATGGTTTTAAAAACAAATCAAGAAGCTATATATACAACTTCAGTGATTTATCTGACGTGGAAAGTCAGGTCCACTTTTGGTGGGATGTTGCTGACTATTGTTTCTTGGTTATCGGTTTGAACTGAAATTTTGTCAGTGTTCCTTTGTTCAACTAATCATCAGGTTCCCTTTATCTTTTGGGTTCCTCTCTTTGTTGTTTCGTCAGGTTGTACTATTGTTACTCGTCGGGCTCCTTAAACCTTTTTGTCATTGGGTAACACTAAATATTTTTTGGAAAGTTGACTATACTGAAGTATATGAATCTATTTAGTGTTTTAATTATGGAAACAAAGTCATATGAAGTTTTGGAGTCAGCACACATTATCAGAAGATCAGAAATCGGCTAAGTACAGAAAACAAGACAGAGCAAGGAATAGACTGTTATAGTTTTGATTAGTGTGTGTTCATTTGTTATCCAAATGATATGTGCCTTTGAAGATAAGATTATGAGTATGTTTACATGCTAAGTATAAGAGAGCATGATCAGATCTACAAGTATGAAGAAGATACAGCCAGTTGAAGAGGTACAGCCAGTGAATGCCAGAACAGGACAAAGATCGTGGAAAGAGCCGACAAAGATTGTTTTGGCATAGAGGTTGCACATATCCTCAAGACTTGCACCTTTGGATTAGTAATTTTTAGTGACCTAAAAATATATGGTTAAAAGTGCATGACTTTATTCATTCGAGATAATTAGTTAGATCTATTTTGGTGGAGCGGACTGTGTGAAGAGACACGTCTATTCGGTTTGAGTAAAGCAGTTATAATTAATGTTAAGCTGACTTAATGAAGGGTTTCATGGTTATGTAAGTGATCAAGATATATGGTAAAAGGTTTCCTAAAGCTGACATGTTTGTGTCTTTTGAGGAAGTACTTGTAGAAGGTCATTTGTGATCAGAGAAGTTGCAGAAGCCAGAGATAAAAAAAGCAGAGCAGAGTGTAAAAGCAATAAAGATATATCTATCATATGTTGATGATATAGATATTGAAGTAGAAGATTTTAGAGTGAAGATAAGATTTTTTTAGTTCTTTACAAAAGGTTAAAGCATCAGTGCACAAAAGGAACTGATCAAACAAGCAGTGTCACAGCCGCAGTTCACCTTGCAGATACAGTGTGTATCGAAGATCTAGAAGGTTGAAGCCTTCACCACTTGAGCAGTGTGCTCTTAGACAGTGAGTCCTTGGATAGTGACTCCACCACCCCTAACAAGGTTATTGTAAAAGACTCCTAACAGGGTCTGACCCTTAACAAGGTCACTGTACTTCATGTATTGTAAAGACAACTCCTAACAGGGTTAAGGATCTTCTAACAAGGATCATAAGACACTAGTGTAGAATATTTGTGGGTACTAATTCCCATCGGGGTTTTCACCTACATTGGGTTTCCCCATAATCATATATGGTGTTATGTGTTGGGTATATTTATCTTACTTGCATTGATATTCAAGTTCATTACATAAGCATTTAAGTAAAGATTTAGATAATAAGAAAAATTATTAATTGATAGATCACTGATTCACCCCCCCCTCTCAATGATCCTAATCTTAACAATTGGTATTAGAGCTCTAGTCCTTAGAAAAGAAGTTTAACCACTTGAGGAGATCATGGAGAAGGAAGAAATGAAACACCTGAAAAAGAATCTTGAAGCAGCCCTTGAAGAGCTTGACACATATGAAAAAGAAAATGAAGATCTAAAACTAAAAGTTGAAGGCATGCAAATACTTATCAAGAAACTAAAAAAAGAATTAAGGAATTGTTCTTCAAATGATTTGGGAGAAGTAGTCAAAA
>MU223769.1:2198536-2212905 GCA_018584345.1 Thuja plicata | reverse complement strand
TCAGACCTCCTATCATTTGTCACTCATGTGGAAAAGCTGGACACATCTCTAAATTTTGCAGATCTAGAGCGCAGAGACAAGAGAGCCCTAAAAAGTCAGAAGATTCATTATGGAATGAGGTAGGAGAAATCAAATTTGTGAAAGCTACAGAAGATTCAAGCAAAATTTGGGTTGAAGTAAAGAAGGATAGTGATGAGAACAAAGTAGTAGATGCATCCTCAGTGGATGCACCCTCTACTTCTGGATAGTAGACCTTCTTGGTCTTAGGGGGAGTTATTCTAGCTCTAAACCCCTGCGCGGCTGGTATACTCACCATTTGAGTATACACCTTGGATTACAATTGTTTGGTGACATTGTGATGAAGTATGCAAGATAACACGATCCAAATTGTTATCAGGAACAAGAACGAAAGTTAGATTTGGTTTTTGTGTCTACACGGGAAGTATTAATGGCAAAAATCTACTTTGAAATCACCAAGTCCTCACTTGTGGTCAGAATAAATTATTGGAGATCATAGAATCCCTAGAAGTTGTATTGTTAATGGACTACAGTTATTCTCAACAGTGAAGAAAGGAGATTGATAATCGTTATTTGATAAGCAAAGTCATTCAAGTTTGAAACGAAGCCCAAGCACGGACATGTCATTTTGAAAATTAGTTGAAAACTTACTTAACAATCAAGTAAGGGGTTGGATAATCAAAGGAGAACTTGCAGTCAAGTAGCAAAGAATCACAATTACATTCTTTAGCAGAGATTGATATCAAGAAAATCTTTGAAACATCTCGGAAGCGATTTATCAGTATGCTTCAACGCATAAATTTCATGAAGCGAAATTGATCAAAATCTTGTTGAGCAGTGTTCTATGTGAAAGTATCAGTATAGTCATTGGAGATATATATTTTTTGGAGCCGACCTGATGTTATCTTTGAAAGTGCATATTTATTATTAATCATCTAAGTGTGAATACAAAAATAGAGCGTTCACGTAAGAGTAGAATTGATTGAAGATACAATTTGAAATATCATGTGAAGAAGCACATAAAACTATTATGATAGGTCCACAGGATTCTGCGCCCATGGCCAAGGACATGGAGGATACATTCATGATTGATAATGTTGAAGTATCAATGGAAGAAATGGATATTAATCTAGACAATTTAGAAGAAACATTTGTGAGTACTCAAGAAGCTGAGAGTCTTTATATCAGCAAGAAGATATATTGATTTAAGATATCATAGAAAAGGAAGAAAAGACTGAAGTGATGGACAATTCATCATCATTGTTTTAAAGCTTGACACCCATAATAGACTTAGACTCATGGGGAGTAAATAAGTAAGTGGGAGTATATAATCTGAAGAAGTCATGAAAAATAGATCAGATATTGTAGAAGAGAATTATATGAAGAAGAGGCTCAGTGAATTGGTTAGCAACTTTACACTTGATCTTAGTTCACTCAAAGTTGGTCAAGCATCCTTGAAAGAGTTTACAGAAAAAGGAAAAAAGATTATTACTGACTATATGAATCAGGCAAGTTAAGTGCCCATCATTACAAAGAAGATCTAGGAGGTAGAGGCTATGATAGAGAATATAAGTAAATCTATGGAAGATCCCTCCACTAATATCAATATGTGTATATCAGGGTCAGATTGATAAGATTGAGAAGGCAGAGAAGATAATATCAAAGGGTGAGTAAAGTAATGTATAGAATATGGAGTCTATCATATGATCAAGGTCCTAGCATATACTTGGAGAAGATGGAGAAGCTACAATATGCATTATGCGCCCATCTACAGATTATTAATTCACTGATTGCATTTTGGGAGAAAGAGATCCAGAAGTTGCAGATTGCATATCCAGATATGTATGCTGAGTAAGTACATAGAAGTGTTTTTGTGCAACTTTGTCATTAATTTCAAAGGGGGAGTAAAGTATGAAAAATATGGAGTCTAGTATATGATAAAAGGGAGATATAAGATAGAGAGTTTTTATATAAAAGTACAGATAGTAACTTCACCATATTCCTTTGTTGCCATTAATGAAAAAGGGGGAGATTATTGGAAAGTTGACTATACTGACGTATATGAATCTATTTAGTGTTTTAATTATGGAAAAAAATTCATATGAAGTTTTGGAGTCAGCACACATTATCAAAAGATCAGAAATTGGCTAAGTACAGAAAATAGGACAGAGCAAGGAACAAACTGTTATAGTTTTGATTAGCATGTGTTCATTTTTTATCCAAATAATATGTTCCTATGAAGATAATCTTATGAGTATTTTTATATGCTAAGTCTAAGAGATCATGATTATATCTGCAAGTATGAAGAAGATACAACCAGTTGAAGAGGTACAACCAGTGAATGCTAGAATAGGACAGAGATCGTGGAAAGAGGTGACAAAGATTGTTTTGGAGTAGAAGTTGCACTTATCCTTAGGACTTAGACCTTTGGATTAGTAATTTTTAGTGATCTAAAAATCTTTGGTTAAAAGCACATGACTTGATTCATCTGGGATAATTAGTTAGAGCTATTTTGGTGGAGCGGATTGTGTGAAGAGACGTGTCTGTTTGGTTTGAGTAAAGTAGTTATAATTAATGTTAAGATAACTTAATGAAGGTTTGCATGGTTATGTAAGTGATCAAGATAGATGGTAAAAGGTTTCCTAAAGCAAACATGTTTTTTTCTTTTGAGGAATTACTTATAGAAGGTCATTTGTGATCGGAGAAGTTGCGGAAGCTAGAGATAAGAAAAGTAGAGCAGAGTGTAAAAGAAGCAAAGATATATCTATCATATGTTGATGATATAGATATTGAAGTAGAAGCTTTCAAAGTGAAGATAATATTTTTTTATTTATTTACAAGAGGTTAAATCATTAGTGCACAAAAGGAACTGATCAGACAAGTAGTGTCACAACAGCAGTTCACCTTGCAGATACAATGTGTATCGAAGATCCAGAAGGCTGTAGCCTTCACCACTTGAGTAGTGTGCTCTTGGAAAATGAGTCCACCACCCCTAATAGGGTTATTGTAAAAGAATCCAAATAGGGTCTGACCCTTAACAAGGTCACTATACTTCATGTATTGTAAAGACAACTCCTAACAGGGTTAAGGATCTTCTAACAAGGATCATAAGACACTAGTGTAAAATATTTGTGGGTACTAATTCCCACTAGGGTTTTCATCTACATTGGTTTTCCCCATAATCATATATGGTGTTATGTGTTGTGTATATTTATCTTACTTGCATTGATATTCAAGTTCAGTACATAAGCATTTAAGTAAAGATTCAGATAATAAGAAAAAGTATTAATTCATAGATCACTGATTCACCCCCCCTCTCAGTGATCCTAATCCTAACAATAGTGTTTGTCAAGATGCTTTGAACTTGGCAGTATCAGGTAACCTTGGCGTCAGGTAGTGTTGTGCCCTGTCTATCGGTGTAGTGTAAACCAATGGTGGAGATTATGTATTTCCTTGTGTATACTAATGGAAAAATATAATGCCTTCAAAAAGTTGCTCTATTTTTGCCTCATTGAGGTGCTCATAGTGGGTGACAACCTAGGAAATATCAAGATCAATAGTATTCTGGACAGTCTAGATAATCTTTTCTCTATCCATTTTCTCTTCAGCACTAACCAAAGATGGCTTTTGTGTTCTTGGTGCCAGGGACCACATGGCTAAAGTTTGGGATCTTGGATCATATCCACATCCCCTTATCATCTCTCCAATTTGAGTCTTAGAAGATAGATTAGCATCTAGTTGCTTCCTGATTTGGTCAATTATGAATGCAAAGGATAAATCCCATCCAGGCACAAGTAGCATTCCACTGGACTTAACCAATTTCCTAGCCTCCTTAGGTTTTATGGTTTCAGACTCAGGATCATAGGCTTTCAAGGCTTGCAAAGCTTCACTCTACACAATACCACCTTCTATTAGTTGCAATTGTGATCTAACTTCTTGCTGCTTTCTCCATATCAGGAAGTTCTTGAATTCATTAGTCTTGATGAATGCATCATCACTTAGAAACTCTTCCTGATAGAGCTCTCTTTCATCATGTCATAATTGGAGGGGCAATTCCACCTCTTCTTAGATATCCTTTTTTTTTTTAATTTCCCTCTCTAATTATCTTCCTCAATTGGTGATGATACTTCCTATCACCAATGATCAGGGCACTCACTTTGTCTTTCTTCCTCCCCTATGTCTCTACTTGAGAGGCTCTACTTGTTCTATTCTTTGTTTCTTCCTTGGTGGCTCACTTGTTACTTCAATGTCAGGAGCCTTTTTGTCATGAGCCTCTATATGTTTTTCTGCAATAGGTGACACATCTATATGAGGTGGGTTGTATATATGATAAATTCCTTCACTATCTTCTTCATACCTAAAAGCTGAATGCTTTTCAGGGTCTCTCTATTTCTCCTCAATCTGAATTTCTAATTTTTTATACAAAGTATGATACATTTCTATCATCTTTGTAATCCTTGTCATATAGGGCGATCCTAGGAAGAAACCTGCAAAAGGGATCCCAACTTTTTTAAACTCTTTCTCTAGATGTATGAGGTCCTAGTATATTGTAGCTCTGCTTACTGCCTCTTCATCATCAAGAACATTTCTGATTACAACTTCCTCATCACACCCTTCATGTTCCTTTATGGAAGTGACACTTGGGGTTTATAGCTTCTTAGCACTTTTGATGAAGCGCTCAGGATATACCTATATATACAACGCCATGCTCATCTTGCAATTCCCTAACCACTTGTTCACTACATCCATAGCCCTTTTCCCAATACTAAAATCTACAACCATGAACTGCCTGGGTGTAAATGTGTACTTTCTGTGGGGGGCCAAGTTCTCTTTATCTGTCCACATCAATTTCCAAATAAAATCCATCAAGGAAACCCTTAGAGGCACATACTTTGGAAGTATGTGTGGAGGCTGAGAACATCCATAAAACCCTAATCAAGGTATACATATTTTCATAATATAAGTCTCCCCAATTGTGATCTTTTGGCTATTTTTCTACATATTCACAAGATCTTAGGAGTCTGAACACCTTGACTGTCAACCTAGTTACATTAAGACCTAGCAAGTCTAGAATTGGATGTACAACCCAATTCTCAAAACCATAGTATTTATTTTCATTGATGTATAATTCCAAACCCTAATCTACAATTGTACAGGGTTTGGCTAGCCTTGGAACTAGGTCCTAGGTCTCAGATTCTCAGTATCCATACTCTCTATGTTGAAAAATAGAATCAAATGCATCAGGCTTGAATAATGCATGAACTTGGGGTTGGTCTTCTTATGAATGCTTATGAGGCCATCATGCATTCCATCAATAACATACTGAATGTAGTCAAAGTAAGTCTTGACGTGGGAATTATGGATATCCAGGATAATCATTAGTAGATATGTTGGCACCTTCTCAATGTTCCCATCAAGGCCTAGTACTCTGCACATCTAATAAGCTATATACTTCATGTAGAAGCTTGGGTCTTTGAATTCATATGGCACACCTTTGGAAAAAGGCATTGGGGCTACATAATTTCTATTTGACCTAGGCACATGAACCTGGATCAAATTATTCACCACATTGACCTCTTTGGTATACTTGTTCTTCAACTTGGTTAGGTCAATATTTGTGGAAAAGGCATGGTAAATACCAAAGGATTTCATAAAGGATTCCCTATCCAAGGCAACTAGGGTTGTCTCATTGCCTTTTCTGATATTTTTAGAAATAGGATCATATTTTCTAGCCAATTCCACTAATAGGTCTGCATCTAGGAAGACATATAGGACAATTAGCTTGGCAGAACCTAATGTTGAAGGGTTTGATATAGGGATTTGTCTATCCTTATTACTATAAAAGTAATTAAAAAAATGATAACCAAAGCACCCGGGAGTGTTGGGATGCCTACAATTTGACATAACAACATCAAAGTATTCGTCATTTACCTTTTTATTCTGGTTGGTTCCAAGTAGCAGAGCAATGAACTCATCTGAATAGTTCCTCTTTCCTTTCTGTTCTTCCTCTCCATCTTTTCCCTCACCACTAACTGGAGTTCTGCTTGATTCTGCTTGACTCATCTTTACTAAATCTGAACTATTCTTCTCTCTGAAATAAACTCTTCTCAATTGCTCTGAAACATGCAATTTTTTCTCTGTGATCTGAAAACTTTGGTAATTAGAATGTACAAAGGTTGCATCTATTTATCATTGAAACATCAATGCATCACTCTATTCAAGAACCTAGAAACCATTGCTCAATCACTTCTGCAATAACTCTATGTGTCTTGACATCAATTTTCTCCTAGTCGTAGCGCTTGAAGTTGATAGGTAATTGAATTTTAAATGCTTGGATGGAAAAGTCATGAGTGATTTTCTATTTTAAAACCTTATTTTATGTTAAAATTCTTAAGACAAAATTTGATTGGCCTACTTTTCTTTCCTTTTTACAGTGTAGCAGATTACTTGTACTTTGTCAGGATCTCTAATCTTTATTAACCCTACTTTTATATTATTTCCTTGAAATGGCACGAGATAGGATAGTCATGAGTTTACTATACATAAACCATAGTCTATCTGGAGATTATGTGACTAATTTATCTCCAAGTCTCTGAACATTTCATCTGACCTGGGTTACATTACAAGATCTAGCACCAACCACAGATCTCTTCCTTCATCAACAGTTCTCGCTAAGTCACTAGATCGTTGTCTTAACTCTAACTTTGTTACAAGATTCAGCACTAGCCACTCATTTTAACTTTACCTTACCTTTGGTTCATCTCTTAACACTAAATAACTCATTTTATTCTTACCCCTGAATCTCACAATAAACTTTACTTGGCTTTTCTTTGACCCTAATAAAATATGGAGATTCAGAGATTAAGGAAGCACTAATTCACTGAACAAAACTCTTAACTCGAGTCTCATCTGGAGATCTAGCACTAGCTGTTCATCTAAGATGAGATCAAAGATCCTCTCTAAGTCTCTAAGATTTTAACTTAACCTTTGGTCCATTCAAAGATTCAGCAACATGGCAAAAGGATAACTTTGCTCTAACTCTAAGTCTACTTGAAGATTCAGAGATAACTAAGTCTTTGAATCTTGCACTAATTTGACTAACTTTGGATTTATTAAAAGATGACGCACACACCACAAGATCTAAGTCATATCAATGGTCCAGATCTTTTCATTATCAAATCAGCTCTTAACTTTATCTTGACTCAAGTCATCTAGAGATTGCACAACTGAAGAAAATCACAAACTCAGATAGTTAATCCTTTACCTTATTTTGATTTGGAGATTACGCGACTACTTTATCTCTAAGTTTATGAATATATTACTTAACCTTGATTCTATTTAGAGATCACGCACCAGCCACATAATGAGATCTTGAGCTACATCTCGTGCTGAATCTTTGAATCATTCTGTACTTCATCATTTTATCTCAAGATTACACAACAATCCTTGATCTTAATTTTGAAACATGCTTCATACTTTATCTCATAATATTTGGCACTAACTCCAGTCTATTCTGAGATTACAAGATAAATAGTATCTCACAATCTCCTGATGTTTGTACTAACTCTAGTCAATTCTGGAGATTCAGAGATAAAGGCTATCTTTGAATCGTTGAATGATCTGACTAACCTTGGGTTTACTTCAAGAATTGACAAACACCATAAATTTCCTTAGCCACTTAGACACATGTCCACATCTTATCTCATTACCTCCTAATCTCTGAATAATTCATAATCTTTTTACCCTTTCTAGCGATTCAGCACCAGACGCACATCTCTATCTTGATCAACGGTCCAGATTCTCTGTTAGAAAATTTGACTCAGCTTTAAACTGACCATAATTCATTTGGAGACTCAACAACTGAAAATATCTCTAATTCACTTGATAATTCTTATAACTTAGGTTTAATCTAGAGATCACCCGCTAGCCCTCAGATCTTTCTCTAATCTACGATCAAAGCTAAGTCTCTGAATGTTTGTATACTTGACCAATTCTTCCCAATATTAAGAGATGACCCTTGATTATGATTTTGATCCAATGGCTCATGTTGAATCTCATGACTATTTGCTTAACTATAATTTCATTCTGAGATCACGCGACCAAGTCATATCTGAATCTCACAATAAACTTCACTTGAATTGGCTTCAACCACAGGTTCATCTAGAGATTACGTAACTTCTTTATCTCCAATTCGCTGAAAGATTTACTAAATCTGGGGTAAAATTGGAGATCACACGCAGACCACTCAAATAGACCAAGGATAAAACAAAATTGACAGCCCTCCCTAAATCACTGAATAAAAGCTTGACCTTGGATATTATCTGGAGATCACGCGCCAGTCACTCTTTTAGAATGAGATTGATGATCCTCACCAAATCTTGCAACATTTCACTTAACTTTAATTTCATCTGGAGATCTAGTGACAAAGAAAAAAGTAAAATCTATCCTGACCTTAGGTTGGATTATGAGATTTAATGATAAGGCTATCTTTGAATCTCCAAATATTTCTTGTAACTAGAGTTAATTCATGAGATCTAGAGCTAGCCACAAAATGAAAACTGCATCCATGGTTGTCGTTGAATCTCTAAATATTTGAGCTGACTTCATCTTTGTCGAGAAATTACGCGCCAATCTCAAGATGAGATCTTGATCTACTGCCTGTGCTTAATCTGTAAATTCATAAGAGCATATTCCTTTCTTCTCAAGATTAAGAGATAAAATCTCATGCCAAGTCTCTAAACCATAAATAATATTTAGTTCTGGTCACGATATTAGGAGATAAAGATAAAGGCCAAAAATGCTTATGACTTAAAAAAACTTAAGTTACTCGCCAAACCTAACTTCAAAATAAAACCAGGTCAGGAGGGTCTAGGGTATTTTTTTTGGTACAGACACAAGAGACCTAGGGTTTAACATTTTCATCCATTTTTTTTACCACATTTCTTGGGAAATAGACATTTATAGGAAAATTTGAGGGCTTGCTTGAAAACACTTTGAACTTTAGGGTACAAATGGACATTGGGAACCAATTTTTTTTAGCAAGACTCATAAAAACTAGAAATAAACCCAACAGGGGACATAATTTTTTCCTTCGTCTTACTAGTTCTCGAAGAATTGGAAGCTTTACTTTTTAACATATATATTTTTATAGAAATCACTGAGGGTGTATGAGTTTCAAGTGTCTCTGGTTAAGAATACAATTTTGTGGCACTAGAATAATGTATAAACTTCTTTTTTCTTGGATTGGGAGGGCCAATGATATTGGCAGGTAGCTGGGAGCTTGAATTGGGGGCTCCTAGACAACAATAGGTTTAGGTGGACAAAGCGCCAAGTGAAAAGTATAAAACATGTAAACCAATCCCTAGTGTAGAGGAATGTGTTTCTTGCCTTGATTTTTGGTGGCCTCCATAACTTCCCTAATAGATATCTCTAGGGAATTTAATAGGAAAAATAGGAAGGAAATAAGGTCATGATTCCTAAAGTGGTTTAATAATGACATATGGTAGAAATAATACACTTTAAATTAACCTTCCAAGGTGAAGTACTTCATGACCATAATATATACCTAGCTCCATGGTAATAACAACTCTGTCTTCTTTCATAACCACCATACATTTTCATTGGAGCTTCTTCCCCTGAAACATTTATTAAGGCTTTCATTGTCTACCACCTGTTTGGTTTTCTCCCATTTTCTACTCTTCATGGATAGTTTAGTGGCTTGTAATATCACTTCACTAAATTCAAATGAAATTCCTCCTACCATGACTCACATTTCCTTCTAGGAGGTAGTGTATTGCATTGGCAAGCCCTCATCATAGCCATTAATGGACTTGATAAACTCATAAATCCCCCTCTTTGGAAATATGCCACACAGTGGTGTCATTCTTGAATTCATCATGCTCACTAAGGTCAATGCTAAATAAATCCACACCTATCTTAAGAAACATAGAAAAAAGATATGTAGAGAGGCCCAGGTAAAATTTAAAAATTGCCAAGTTGAACACTATTAGGGAAACTTGTTGTTAAAAAATAGTGGTTAAAGGATAAGTTTAAGCATTGTGTTCCAACTTGGGCATCAATCTTTTCTCCAAAATCCCCTTAGAATATTTTTCTTGTGAAAACAATGCATCATAATACACAAAGGGATTTTGGGGTGGATTTCAATGATATACAATATTTTCACCCTTTTAAGAAATAAATGGTATTCATTAATTAAGTATTTGTGCATCAACATTAAATGACACCATCACATCATTACAAGACCCTCCTTCAAGTTCACATAGCTACTATAGTCCACCCCTCACCACATCCTCATTTTGATGTTACTAATTGTTACATGACCCTACCTATCCCTTCAGCTAGTCCATGTCACCCATTTCCCATGTTCAGATTTATTTTCAAATAAAAATCCCCCTTGCTTGAACTTTCAAAATTAACACCTCTACATCTCCATGTCCATAGCATAGTTATGCATAACAAATTCTAAAACAACCAAAAGAAGAGGTCATCTGTTAGTGTTGGTAATTGATCTCTCTCCCCTTAGGAGAGTTTGAACATGATTTGGGAGGGATTTTTTTATCCAACATCTCAGGCCTTTAGTCTGAAAGTCTAACACTGCCATGGCATCAACAACCATATTAACTACTCTAAACATGACTAATCTCAAAAATCTCCAGCCCCAAAATGATGTTTGTGGATATCCCCCACAATCCCTTAAATAGATAAGTTGACCTCATATGGGCCTTTGTGTTAACACTATAAGGTCCAAGATTACTGAGAGAGGGAGTGAATCAAAATTCTACCCGATTAGAAATTTTCACAATTCATTCAACACATTAACAATATTCATCAACTTAAACCTTATGCAGCAATAAACAAAGTGACCAAATAAACATCCAAACATGGAAAAAGTGATACTAGTAATTTTCTCTTGGAAACCCTAGGTTTTTGGCATAACTAATAGATCTTGATTTATTGGTATAGGTTTGATGATAGGAAGATCATTTATTGTGTTGTCATTGATGTCAACTTGGTTTTTTATTTGTTGACAGTATTCCTGATGCGTGACTAAGTATTTGTGCACATCAATCCTGTGTTGCAGTAGGAATTGGAGTGTGTGATCATTGTTGGAGACTTAGGGATGTCTCTACATATGTTTTGTATGATCGCATATGCTAGAAACAAAATTAGAGAAAGTTATGTTGATTGAAGGGTGACACGAAAGATATAAGAACATACCGTGAATGATTTTATTGTTATATCAAATCAGTATGGATCCAAGTGTTGCGGTCACAATATGGCTATCTTGACTAGGATATGTTATTGATACTATTATCTCTATAGGTTTAGAGTACCGCAAGGCATTATTTCAATTGACAGAAGATCATTTTGTTCACAATAGAAAAATGTTTGAACATGTTTGAGTAGTTGGCATTAGATCGGTGAGCGGTGGTGATGCAATCAGTTGCAGTGGATGTTTTCGTAATCTAGGTGACATGGCATAACAAATTTTTGATGGTAATTTTCTATTCATTTCTCAAGGTGATCATATTTAATCAAGTTTTGGAATCATGTTGAAGAAGTCAAAAAGGTTTGGCTGCTCTTGATTTTAATCAAATGTGCGATGAATCTAAAGGATGATGCAGACTCAAAATTATAATTAATAATTGGTAACTCATTTTAGGGTTCAATAATTGAGCGGGAATGGATTATAATGATAAAATTAAAATGTGTTAGGTCATGTATAAGGTAGTGTCTTCCTAATGAACTTGTAATACTCTTATATGTTAATTTATTAATTATGCAAGTGTAAATCATGGATGCAAAGGTGCGGTCGAGTGAAGAGCAAAGATTGTCTGCAAGAAGCAAAAGTATTATGCTTAATTGCATCTAAACAAGAAGAGGAGTGCTACTCCTAGATCATTGTACTTTTTGAATTCTAATAGGTTCTACAAGAAAATCCCTTAATTGGGTAGATCCTAACAAGTCTTCATCAGTAAACTCCTTAACCAGGTGGCTCTTTAATTAGGTTTTAAATCCTTTACCAAGGTTACTCCTAGAAGGGTAAATCTCCTAACAGGGCTAGAGGTAAATTCCTTATCTAGGTGACTCCTAATAGGGTCTTCTCCTAACAGGGCATCATTGTAAGCTCCTAATAGGGCTAGGCTTGCAACAAGGCGTATTTCAGAAGAGTGAAAATATTTGTGGGTACTAATTCCAACCATGGTTTTTCCCTCTAACAAAGGGTTTCCATGAGAAAAGTACTGGTATCACTTTGTTGCATGTTTGGATGTTTATTTGGGTACTTTGTTTATTGTTGCATAAGGTTTAAATTTGATGAATGTTGTTAATGTGTTGAATGAATTAAGAAAAGTTCTAATCTAATAGATTACTAATTCACCCCCTCCCCTCTCTATAATATTTGACCTTATAGTATTAATATTTTGACGATTTTGACAACATGTACAATAAGTTTAGAATCACCTTCTATAGACAAAGACCTAATCCCAATTAAAAGGGAAATTTTAAGACCCCATAATAAAGAGATCCCTTTAGCTTGATTATTAATGTTTCCCTCAATATCACCTATATAGATTGACACCATCTCACCAAAGTCTCTCCTTATTGATGACATGTAACTGATTGAATGTTTGATAATGTTAAGTTGAAGATGATGCAAAACATTAAACCAGTTAGTGGTTTGTATTGTCATTGATGTCAACTTGATATCATCTGTATGGTCATGTACATAATGTCAAACACTTCAGAGAATCAATGGAACAGAGGTTATGCTTTCATAAATGCATAAAATTCAAGTACTCACTAAGTGAT
Organism: Thuja plicata; assembly: GCA_018584345.1. Lineage (NCBI taxonomy): Eukaryota > Viridiplantae > Streptophyta > Pinopsida > Cupressales > Cupressaceae > Thuja > Thuja plicata. Next base: position 2,200,056 of record MU223769.1, on the reverse strand, counting down.
AGACAACACCGACGGAGTGCACACCATCGGTAAAGTCACAAAAAAAAAGGTCACAGTGATGCTCGACGAACAGAAGATGGTGTTTCCTGACAAAGCAGAATTATAGGATGCCCGACGAGCTGAAAATAGTGTTATCTGACGAGCAAGATCCAATGATTCCTGATGGATGGAGATCTCGAAGCTAACTGAAGTTACACCGACAGAAATGGCAGTAGTCACCAGCGAGAAACTACAAAATTGACCGACAGAACAGAGAGATCAGAAAATGACAAAATATCTAGCTGGCAGAGCTTAAGGATAGACTTAACTGATTATTATTTTTTTTTTATTCAACCATAGTTAAGCAATTGATTTATACACTTGGCAAGAATATAACTACGAGATATATCAGTAGTTAAAGCTGTAAATCAAATTGGTTGGATTGTTTTTCACGCCAAGAATCAAGAATCAGAAATAAAGGAATATTGTGTCTATATAAGAGACAAGCATAATTCATTTCCAAAATGCAATCAGATACATGGGGGAGTGAATTGAAAGAAAATGTTGAAGAGAAACTGGTGAAGGATAAACTTCATACAGTCCTGATCAATCAAGTTAAGGGAGAGCTAAAGAATTTTGCAGACACCGATGAACAGTGAAGCACAGCATCACAGAGCAAAAAGTGTGAAGTACAAAGGAATTGAATTGATACATTGATTAGAGAGGTATTATACGTAAATAGATATGAATATCTGCAGTTCAAAGTTGCATTAGAAACAGGTCATTGTGTTTCAATTTAACCATTCAAGCATTAAGTCTCTTAATAGAGAAGGACTTAACCGTCTTCTATAATTGAGGTATATCCTAACAGATTACCAAAAAGGTTGATTCATGATAGTAGCATCGGTCTTACCTAAAGCCTATTGACAGTCTAAGAAGGAGGCTGATTCAAGGATGGTCGTAAGATTAGCATAAAGCCTATAGACAGTCTAAAGGTTGATTCAAGGATGGTAGTGTAGATGCCAGATAATAAGTGACAACCTATGTATAAAAATCCTCTAACAAGGTCACACTTAACCATGTGTTTGTAACCTTTAATAGTGTTGGCTCCTAACAGGGCTTTCTTCAGAAGAGTGAAAATTTGGGGTACCTGTCCTAGTGGTTTTTTCCCTTAACAGGGTTTCCACGTTAAAATCCATGTGTTATATGTGTATGGTTTATTACTTTATTGTTTTACATTTTACATATGCATTTCTGGATTGATTGGTATACTCTGCATATTTATTGAGCTTCGGTAAATAAGTTTTACTACTTATCGGTAATCAAGAAGAATAAGGACAGACAAGGTAAATCGATAGACAGTTAATTATTTCAAGTATTTCAAAGGCATACATCTTATAGGGACTTAATAATTTGAGGTGTATTGATTGGTGGATTAAAGTTTAAAGGATAAATTTTTGAGGCCACTGATTCACCCCCCCTCTCAGTTATTACTAACAATTGGTATTAGAGCTTGTGTGCTTAGAAGGAAGGTTTCAAGA
>MU223769.1:2173741-2197297 GCA_018584345.1 Thuja plicata | reverse complement strand
TTAATACTTTTGAATACTATAAAGGTGGTACAGTAAGAATGGGAAATGATACACCTTGTCAAATTGAAGGTAAAGGAATAGTAATGCTGAATAACCTGATTAAATGTGAAAATGCTTATTGGGTAAATGGATTGAATTATAATTTGTTGAGTGTTTCTCAGCTGAATAATTCAGGTCACAGAGTAGCATTTGAGAAAAAGAAGGCAAAGATCTTCAATGAATCAGGAATACTGATTGGTACCGGTGAACAGACCAAAAGTAACTTATTCTATCTGAATGATACTAACCCCACTTGCTTGATGAATAGGAACATAGACATATGGTTGTGGTACAAAAGACTGTTTCATGTGAATTTTGACAACATGATGAAAATAAGTAGGAAAAGAAGTGTAAGAGGCTTATCAACAATGACAAAGCCAGATAACATCATGTACAAAAATTGTCAAAAAGGTAGAATGACAAAATCAAGTTTTAAAAGTAAAACCCATACATCTGATAACATTCTAGAATTAGTTCATACTGATTTATGTGGACCAATGAGGACAAAGAGCTACTATGGAGATAGATATTTGATTCTCTTTGTTGATGATTATTCTAGAATGATGACAGTCATGTTTCTAAAAGAAAAATTTGAAGCATTCAAGATGTTTAAATGGTACAAGGCTATGGTAGAAAAACAGAGTGGTAAGGATCTAAAATGTTTAAGATCAGATAGAGGAGGAGAATTTATATAAGATGAGTTCACTAATTTCTGTAATGAGCATGGTATAAAAAGACAAGTTTCTGCACCAAGAACACCACAACAAAATGGGATTGCTGAAAGAACGAACAGATCAATAATTGATTGTGCAAGAACACTGATGATAGAGAAGGACATCACCCAGATCTTCTAGGGGGAAGCTGTTAGTACTGCTATCTATACACTTAATAGAGTACAATTGAGAAAGGACTCAAAGAAGACTCCTTATGAGCTTTGGTATGGTAAAACACCTGATGTAAGTTACTTCAAAATATTTGGAAGTCAATGTTATGTCTTAAAAGATAATAGAAATGGAAAGCTCGATGCCAGAAGTGATGAAGGTATTTTTTTGGGGTATTCTACCAAAAGCAAAGCTTTTAAATGTCTACTCAAGGCTTCTAACAAAATAGTTGAAAGTGCAAATGTGAAGATTGATGAATTTGCAGAAAAAAATGAACTGGAAAGCACAAAAGAACCAGAGGACTACAACAAGTTTGTATACTATGAAGGACCCATAACTCTACCTGAGCAACAGTGCTTAAATCCAAAACAACAGAATGTTGCAACCGACAGTCAGAATGCTATTACCGACGGTCAAGACAATGATCAAAATGATGTGCAAGGTAATGAAAATCAAATTAATACATAAAAAGGTGTACTTGTACTTGCAAGATATGTAAGAAGGAACCATCCAAAGGACCACATCATAGGAGATAAGAAAGCTGGTACAAGAACAAGAAGTAAGTCTTTAAACTCACATTGCTTAATTTGTGAGTTTGAACCAAAATATGTCAATGCTACACTAGATAATGAAGAATGGATAAGTGCTATGAATGATGAGATTGAACAGATTGAGAAGAACAAGACATGGTCACTTGTGCCAAGACCAGATGACAAGAATGTCATCGGTACAAAATGGATATTTAGGAACAAACTGAATGAGAATAGAGAAGTCACAAGGAACAAAGCAAGACTAGTATGCAAAGGGTATGCACAAGAGGAAGGTATAGACTATGGAGAAACCTTTGCACCCATTGCTAGGCTAGAAGGAGTAAGAAATCTACTTGCTTATGCTTCATACAAAGGATTCAAAGTATATCAAATGGATGTCAAGTTAGCATTCCTAAACGGAGTACTTGAAGAAGAGGTATACATTGAGCAACTAGAAGGGTTTGTGGATCCAGACAAGAGGAACATGGTATGTAGACTTCACAAAGCCTTTTATGGATTGAAACAAGCTCCTAGAGCCTAGTATGAATGACTTCATTCCTATCTAATAAGTATTGGATTCATGAGGACTAGTGAAAACAGTAATCTTTATTTGGAAGAAGATACTAATGCTAACACTTTGATTGCTGAAATATTTGTTGATGAAATCATATTTGGAGGCAATGATATGCTATGCAAATCATTCACTGATGAGATTAGCAAATAATTTGAGATGTCTATGTTTGGAGAGATCAGGTTCTTTCTTGGTCTACAGATCATTCTTGACAAAGTGAAGGTATTTTCATTACACAGTCCAAATACATCAAAGAAGTCCTGAAAATATTCAAGATGGAAGATTCCAAACCTATTGGAACACCGATGGCTACTGGATGAAAATTATCAAAGGAAGACAAGACAACAGAGGTAAATCAGACTCTATATAGATCAATGCTAGGAAAACTCATGTATGTTGTACACACTAGACCAGATATTGCACATGCAGTAGGAATTGTTGCTAGATTTTCTGCTAACCCCAGGGAATCACATATAACTATTGTGAAAAGAATTCTAAGATATCTGAAGAATACTAAGGAATTTGGCTTATGGTATAGAAGAGAAGAAAATTTTGAACTGAAAGTGTTTACCGATGTTGATTGGGCTGGAAATCTTGATGACTGAAAGAGCACAACTGGAGGAGCATTCTTTATGGGTGACAAACTTGTCACATGGATTAGCAAGAAGAAAGAATGCATCTCTAAGTCTACTGCAGAAGCTGAATATGTTGTTGCTACTACAAACTTCTCAAATATTGCATGGATCAAACAGTTGCTGGAAGGTATGCATATGAAGATCATAGAGCTAGTAATTATCTATTGTGATAACACCAGTGCAATAAATATTTCCAAGAATCCAGTCATGCATGCAAAGACTAAACAGCTTGCCATCAAGTATCATTATTTAAGAGAACAAGTTCAAGAAAAAGAGGTCATACTTGAATATGTGCAATCAAAAGAACAATTGGCTGATATCTTCACCAAGCCGCTGCCCAAGGATACATTTGAGTACCTGAGAAAAAGACTAGGGGTCAAACCCATGTCTACCAATCAGTAAAAGGACTGAAGGCTGCATCAACCATATATTATCAGAATATCATTCATGATTGATGCAACCAGAAAATGAACTTCAAAGCTACATCTATATACAGAAAGGTATATATCAGAACCAAGCACCATAACATATTGTTATATTGATGATAGATAAGGGAAATTCAAGGAATATATTATGGAAAGAAGAAATTGTTTGACAGAATGTCAGATATTTAACAAATATTTGTTTGGCATTGTTGTCAAAGGGAGAGAATGTATCCATATTATCATCAGAAACTATTCATTACCAGATTACTCCAAATAAGGAGAGATCATATCCATAGGGAGATAATTTGTATAAAAGTTGCAAATAAAAGATAGTGACATCAAGAAGTAGAAACATCAAAAGAGAGAAATTGACACAAATAGAGGACACAACACATCAGAAGAAGAAACATAGAAAGCTGGAAGAATCAAATCTAAGCTAACATAGAGCTTACCAGCGGTCAGACATTTTTATCAGTTATCAAAATAAACTGTTTGGTAATTTGATGAATCTCAACAATTGTATTTCATATTGTATTAGAAATAGTATAGTGTGATAATATAGTATGTTTCCATCAATGCCAAAGGGAGATATTGATGACATGTAACTGATTGAATGTTTGATAATTTTAAGTTGAAGATGATGCAAAACATTAAACCAGATAGTGGTTTGTATTGTCATTGATGTCAACTTGATGTCATCTGTAAATTCATGTACATAATGCCAAAGACTTCAGAGAATCAATGGAACAGAGGTTATTCTTTCAGCAATGCATAAAATTCAAGTACTCACTAAGTGACAGACAACACCGATAGAGTGCACACCATCGATAAAGGCACAAAAAAAAGGTCACAGCGATGCCCGATGAGCAGAAGATAGTGTTTCCCGACAAAGTAGAATCACATGATGCCCAACGAGCTGAAAATAGTGTTACCTGATGAGAAAGATTCAATGATTCCTGATGGATGGAGATCCTAAAGCTAACTAAAGTTACATCGACAAAACTGGCAGTTGTCACCGGTGATGAACTACAAAATTGACCGATAGAACAGAGAGATCAGAAAATGACAAAATATCTAGCTGGAAAAGCTTAAGGATAGACTTAACTGATTATTTTATTTTTTTTAACCACAGTTAAGCAATTGATTTATACAGTTGGAAAGAAGATAACTATGAGATAAATCAGGAGTTAAAGCCGTAAATCAAATTGGCTGGATTGTTTTTCATGCCAAGAATCAAGAATCAAGAATCAGAAATAAAGGAATCATGTCTATATAAGAGACAAGCATAATTCATTTCCAAAATGCAATCAGATACACGGGGGAGTGAATTGAAAGAAAATGTTGAAGAGAAACTAGTGAAGGATAAACTTCATACAGTCCTGATCAATCAAGCTAAGGGAGAGCTAAAGAATTCTGCAGACACCGATGAACAGTGAAGCACAACATCATAGAGCAAAAAATGTGTGAAGTACAAAGGAATTGAATTGATACATTGATTAGAGAGGTATTGTATGTAAATAGATCTGAATATCTGCAATTCAAAGTTGCATTAGAAACAAGTCATTGTGTTTCAGTTTAACCATTAAAGCATTAAGTCTCTTAATAGAGCAGGACTTAACCGTCTTCTATAATTGAGGTATATCCTAACAGATTACCAAAAAGGTTGATTCATGATAGTAGCATCGGCCTTACCTAAAGCCTATTGACAGTCTAAGAAGGAGGTTGATTCAAGGATGGTAGTAAGATTAGCATAAAGCCTATGGACAGTCTAAAGGTTGATTCAAGGATGGTAGTGTAGATTCCAGATACTAAGTGACAACCTATGTATAAAAATCCTCTAACAAGGTTGCACTTAACCATGTGTTTGTAACCTTTAACAGGGTTGGCTCCTAACAGGGCTCACTTCAGAAGAGTGAAAATTTGGGGTACCGATCCCAATGGTTTTTTCCCTTAACATGGTTTCTATGTTAAAATCCATGTGTTATATGTGTATGGTTTATTACTTTATTGTTTTAGATTTTACATATGCATTTTTGGATTGATTGGTATACTCTGCATATTTACTAAGCTTTGGCAAATAAGTTTTACTACTTATCAGTAATCAAGGAGAATAAGGACAGACAAGGTAAATCGACAGACAGTTAATTATTTCAAGTATTTCAAAGGCATACATCTTGTAGGGAATTAATAATCTGAGGTGTATTTATTGGTGGATTAAAGTTTAAAGGATAAATTTTTGAGGCCATTGATTCACCCCCCCCCCCCTCTCAGTTATTACTAACACTTATAAACCCCCCTACTACAATATTTCGCTAGGATCATCTTACAACATTGTCAAAATTTAGCTTATACCACCTTGGTCTAGGGGGAATCTATTTAGTATTTTTCATCCTGAATATTTTCAAATTATCGAACTTGACATTATAGAAAGATAGAGCCCAGTTCATAGAAATTTTTTTATCTATATGAATAGGGTAAATAATGGGCATGTCCAAGTAGTAATAGAAATATTGTATATAAGCAGCTTGTAAAAGGACCTAAAGACTTCAACTGAATTGTCCAATCCACAAAAATTATGGTGATTCTTTTCCTTCCATATGCTCCAACCAAGATGGGCAGATGTGCTTTAATAATTGTTTGATAAGAGGGTTATGAGAATTCACCAACCATTCTGTAGCTAATTTCTAGACATCTCCATTCACAAAATAAAGAATTTATAACTTCTACAACATCATACTCCATGAGACTTTTGTATAATTATAATGGATTAGCTGAGGGATATTATCCTCCTCATGTTTTCATAGCACATAACTATTAGGGAACTAAAATCCATACTTAGTTAGATTATCTTGTGTAATTATTTTTTTATGCATTTCTATCCACTAGAATAAATTAATTTTGGAAATAAATGGGGGTTTTTATTTAGTAATATATTATAACTAGTTTTGATAGTAAAGTCACCTTTGGGATTGTTTCTCCAGATGAACTTATCCTTCCTTTGGAAGAGGGGATTATGGTTTTCTTTAACAAATTTTGTAGCTTTGTAGCCACTTGAAGAAAATGAGGCTAATTGAGACAACATTGTGAGATATTATTCCAAGAATTATGTAGGGATAGGTGTAATGACCTAAAAGTGGTCACCTAAACCCTAGACCCCTAATCTTAATTGCTTATCAAGAAACCCTATTCTTGATTATTCCTAAGTCCTAAATCAAATAGGCAATTCATCAATTTTAATATGGTCTGACCTCAACCCTAGGTCCTAATCAATCATCGCACTTGATTAATTAATTAATTCCTAAAATCACATTACATTGGCAAATAAACCTTATATTAATTATTTAATTGATATTCTAATATATTAATTAAATAGATTACTAAATTGTCAATTAAATTTTAAAAGGAATTAAATTAATAAAATTGAGCTTAAAATGCATTTAGAATATTTTAATATTTAAAAATGCATATTATGTCATCAATTCCAGTTAAGTGATTCTCGAATTGGGAACAATCATGTTTAGTTCAGTTAACTTATTCTAGTTTATTCCTTATTTTGGAAACATTTCAATTAAAAGAGAACTGAATATGAGAGTTTCCAAAATGATTGACTAGTTAGTTCAGTCAACTAACTCTTTTGACCAATCATCATCTTTACACATGGATTGTGTTTCTTCAATCGAATCTGAGCCACTCTTTTCTTTTGATCTCAACCGTCGATGCGAGAGAGATTTCTATAAAAGAGAGTCTCATTTCCTTCACAAAGGATCCCAGTTTTTATTATCATTATTATGCAGTTTTTACATTCTAGATTTATTGCATTCTTGGCTTTTAATTTGTTTAGCTTTCTTAAATGTTAGTTTATTTTTGTTAAGCATGCAAACAGTAATCTTAGAGCACATTTGATTTTGGGTTTTAAAACCTATCAAAAACATTTCATTTGGTGCTTGTTAAAATGAATTATTAATTAGCATTGGATGAACAAAAAATTTGCATTTGCATATCATGTAGAGTAATCATTTAGCTTTCTTTAAAATCCTTCATTTAGGACATGGTGTAGTCATTGTTTCTTGCAATGTCCTGAGAGCAAGATTCAAACTCCTACCTACTAGAAGGCAATGAGTCAGTGTAGGTTAGCTTAGAATGTTTTTAGTTATACAGATTTTAAAAAGAATATTACCATAAAGGCATATGATGAACAAGAGAGATCTTCCAAAGATCTTGTAACTCTTCCCATCAGAGTGGGTCCCGTGGAGAGGGATGTCACTTTCCAGGTGTTAGATCTTCCATTGGCTTACAACATCTTTCTGGGAAGACCCTGGATACATGAAATGCAAGATTTCCTATCCACCTACCATCTATGCATCAAGTTTTTGTTCAATGGTGTCAAAGTTAACATTCCTAAATACACTAGCTACTTATGTAATGCACTGCATCAGGAAACAAAAACTCCATACCCCATAATAGAGAGGCTTCAACTTCAGAGTCAACCAGTGAATTACTGAAAGAAATGGAAAAGAAGTTGAAGATAAATGACACTGGTATGTGTGGATACATAGTAGAACCCGTAATATCAATCACATCTCTTCCCACATCACCTAGGTCTTATGGGAGACCTTCATAAGAGATTAAACCAACAATATCCCAAGCAATCTATGATGATAACTTTTTTAAAGCCAACATACCATTAGAGGGTGAAAAAGAAGAACAAGCCATTCTGGATTGGCTATATAAAGAGCCTGAAAACAATGAGATAAAACAATGTGAAATATCCCCAAAAACATATGGAGTGGGGTATGATCTGGCTCAAAAAATTGGGTTATTCAGGTAACAACCCATTGGATGTAATCAGAAGGGACTCAAAGAACTAGTCTCCGTTGAATTCAGATGACCTAGAGACACAACTAGTTCATGGCTCTTATCCAAGAAAGCACAAAGAGCCAAGAATCATCTAGATAAAGGAAAGAGACATCAACTTCATCTAGATGAAGAAGAATATAAAATAGCAGAACAAAGCACTGACACACCCACTTGCAAGTGGGATGATTCTCATAATTCCGATGAGGAAGATGTGTATCCTTGTCCTATTCCTCCCAATATCATGGCTCTTCTCTTTGAAGAAGAAACACACTAGGTTAATGCTACTGAAGAGAGTGTTCTAGAGGAGTCACCAATGGCTTCTGATCAGTTAGAGAACACTAAATCTAAACAAAATCCAAATATAGAAGAAAGGAATCTAACCATAGCAAATTTTTAAGACATAACTCATCCAAACTGGGAGCAACGAGTGGACTTCACTCATGTCCTAAATATAGTTGATTTTGATGAAACGGACTCTTATGAGTATGAGTTTGATACTTTATCAGAAGGGACTCAAGACAAGGAGGTAGATACTGTACAATAGTACATAACTCCATTTGAGGTAGGTGAAGTTTTAGGGTATAGGTCTGATGAGTTAGATCCTCTGATCCTTGACATGGGCTTTGAAAATGTTGTTAGGGGTCTTGCTAATTTAAATGCATCTATACAGGGTATTGATTTAGGTCTCTATGTGATGGTCTAGGTTTATGATGAACATACCATGAATACCCTCAAACCTATCAATTCATTACCCCTCCTACATCCTAAAATCATTGACTGGGGTTTGCAAAACCAACCCATAAACGTTGCCTATGAGTAGGCGCTATTATGCTACTTGAACGTTGTTGAGCCTGCCACTTCTTCCACCAGCAAACCTAGCATGAATATGACTAAAACGGATATCAAGTACCTTAGTCATAAAATTAAAATGAAAAAGAAAAATAATTCTGAAGGAAAAAACTATATTGTGGTAGTTTTAGAACATAAAATAGTCAAAAGAAAAGATGCGTCTGATGGTGAAAACCTCTTTGAGGTGCCAAAGGATGGGGTACTTGATATCCTGCCTAGTCACTTTGAGGAGTGGTCATTAGTATTGATTAAACTGACACAACCTGTGAACATTGGGACAGAAGAAAATCCACACATCATCCATGTGGCACAACCTTAATTAATAGAAAAGCTAAAAGAACTCACTGAATTCTTTAAAGAAAATAAAATCAACTTTGCATGGAGCTACTCAGACATGCTTGGTTTGGATCTAGATATGATCATGCACCATCTCTCTATCAGACTAGGAGTCAAACCAGTAAAATAGAAGCTTTGAAAAATGCATCATCATGTTTCTCTGTTGATTAAGGATGAACTAGAAAAGTTACTAAAAGCTGGATTCATTCAAGCTATTAATTATGCCGAGTGGATTTCAAACATTGTACCAGTCTCCAAACTAGACAAATTTATTCGAGTCTATACCAACTTCAGGGACCTAAACAAGGATTTTATAAAGGATGAATTTCCTTTTCCCAACATCGATATGATTATGGACATGACAGCTGGGTATGAGATGTAATCCCTCATGGATGGAGTCTCAGGATATAACCAGATTAAGATTGCTCCAAAAGATCAAGAAATGACAAATTTCATATGTGCTTGGGGCACCTTTTGCTAGAACATCATGCCCTTCAGACTGAAAAATGCAAGAGCTACTTATCAAATGGCTGTCACAACAATCTTCCACAACATGATGCAAAAAAACATGGAATATTATGTGGATGACACACTGGTTAAAACTATGTAAAGATCCATGCACCTACAAGATTTGGGTAAAATCCTTGATAGAATGGAGTAGTTCAAGGTTTGACTAAACCCAAACAAGTGTGCATTCAGGGTAACCTCTAGAAAAATTTTGGGTTACATTGTTTCAGCCAAAAGAATTGAGGTAGATCCTGCGAAGGTGCAAGCAATCCTCGATATGCCACCACCTAAAACATTATTCAAATGAGGACACTGCAAGGAAGAATTCAGTCCATCATGAGATTTATCTCACAGATAGCAGACAAATCCCAACCATTCACAAAAACTCTATGTAAGGGAGTCACATATGAATGTGATGAAGAATGAAAAATAACTTTGATCAAATCACAGCATACCTGGTTAACCCACTAGTATTGATTCCTCCTATACATGGAAAACTATTAATCTTGTATATATCCACGACAACATCACTGGGGGCACTTTTGGCACAAGAGGATGAAAACAAGAAATAGAGAGCCATCTACTACGTTAGTAGAACCTTGGTCTCTTATGAGATGAACTATTCAATGATATAGAAAGCTTGTCTTGCAGTTGTATTTGCATCTCAAAAATTGAGACATTATATGTTAGCACATTCCACAAAACTGGTTGCAAAGATCAATCCACTGAAATATCTTTTAAGAAAGGCAACTTTGACTGGAAGACTAGAAAAATGGGTCATGCTCCTTAGTGATTTTGACATTGAATACATTAAGCACAAAGAAATTAAGGGACAAGAAATTTTAGATCAATTGGATGACACTCCATTATAAGATAATGCCCCAATCGATGTTGAATTTCCAGACGGTTCCATCCTGCACATAACACAAAGATCATGGAAAATATTCTTCGATGGATATTTTACATAACTAGGATTAGGTGCAGGTGTCTTGTTCATAACACCTCAAAGATATTATATACCAAATGCATACAAGCTATTTTTCCCTTGTACAAATAACATTGCTTAATATGAAGCCTTGGTTAATGAAATCAAACTGGCAATTGAATGGAACATATCAAAGCTGCACATCTATGCTAACTCCCAGCTCATCATCAACCAAACCAATGATGTATATAAAACTAAGGATGATAAACTCATGCCTTATAAGAGAATGGTTGATGACTTTAAGAAATAATTTACATACATCACGTTTCAACAGGTCCCAAGGACACAGAATAGAGCAGTTGATGCCATGGCTATATTAGCATCCTCACAACCACAAGAGGAAGACTTCATCTATGAGTTCCTAGTGGAAGAACTTAATTTCCCTACCTACAAATCCCTATACTCCCACATGGTCTATTCACTCATAGGACAGGAGTCTTCCCAATACAAACATGTCTACGCCTATCTCCGCCATTAGGTCATCCTTGAAGCACTTACCTACAATGAACGCCGACACCTTATCTGAAATGCCTCATGGTATGTTCTCATAAATGATGATCTTTATAGATGAGGAATAGATGGTGATTTTATTAGGTGTCTATAAAAAGAGGAGTATAAACGTGCATTGGCTGAGTTCCACGATGGTATTTGTGGTTCTCATTATAATGGTCTGACTCTGGCCTGAAAACTACTAAAAATGGGGTACTACTAGCAATTGCATGGTAATCTTATACATGCTCCAGCAAGGGAATTGATTCCCTTTATCACACAATGTCCCTCTCTCTCTCTCTCTCTCTCTCTCTCTCTCTCTCTCTCTCTCTCTCTCTCTCNCACACTCTCTCTCTCTCTCTCTCTCTCTCTCTCTCTCTCTCTCTCTCTCTCTCTCTCTCTCTCTCTCTCTCTCTCTCTCTCAAATACACCCATCTTCTTCTAATGGGAAAAAATTCATCATCACCGCCACTAAGTATTTCACAAAGTGGGTAGAGGCAGTCCCACTAATCAAAGCTATAGGCAAACAAGTGGCCCTATTTATTCTAAATCATATCATCTGTAGATATGGCATTCCTTCAGCCATTATAGCTGATAATGGAGGGATGTTCAAAAACACCAATATTGAAGAAATTTGTGAGAATTTCAAGATCAAACAACATTGCTCTTCCATTTATTATCCATGGGGTAATGGACAAGCTGAGGCCTCCAATAAAAACTTGCTGAAAATATTGCACCGTACTGTGAACAAATCTAGATGGGATTGGCATCTGTAGATCAATCCTGCACTATGGGCATATAGAAAAAGTATCAGAACACCTACTGAGGCAACCCCCTTTAATCTTGTCTATGGAGCAATAGAAGTAACACCCATAGAATCAGAACTCCAATCTCTGAGGGTTTCTCTACAAAGGCTTATCATGGATGAAGATCACAGAGTCTCAAGGTTGCAAGAACTAGAACTGCTGGATGAGCATCACCAAGTGGCATTCGATCACCTCAGAGATTACTATAAAAGAATGTCTAGAGGTTATAATAAAAAGGTCAAACCAAGAGAACTTCAGGTGGGAGACCTAGTGTTAAGAGAAAACCTCTGTAATCAGTCACATAGAGAACAAAAGGGAAATTTGAACCCAAATGGCTAGGTCCTTATATCATAACTATAACATTTGGCTCAGGATCTTATCAACTATCCACACATGAAGGAGAACACCTCTGGGAGCCTATCAACACTCTCCATCTGAAGCAGCTCTACACCTAAGGCATTCTCGATGATCAACACCATGTACATACTTATGATCTTTAAAAATAGATAAAAATTGAAAAATGTCCTGAAAAAATGATCATCTTAGTTAAAAACTGGTAAATAGGCGCCTTGATGAATCAACCAAAAAACTAAAATAAAAAGATTAAAAATAAAATAAAATAAAAAATGGAAAAATACAAAAAATTTGAAAAAGAAGAAAAAGTGCCTTGGTGAAAACCTGGTAAACAGGTTACCCTGGTAGCAAAAATAAAATCTCTACCAAGTAGGTGAAAACCTGGTAAAAAGGTGTCTCTTGTACTCAATGTTCCATCTATCAATACTCAGTCTTGGCAATCATTCATTTCAGTTTGTACATAAGCTTTCATTCACTTTTGTGACACTTTAGTTCTTCTAAGAACCCTCCTGGCTTGGAACTGATCCAGAGTCATAGTCTAGGGGCAATCAAATTGACTTTTTCTCAGCAGTATGATTTATGTCAATTATCTTCAATTGATGTTTGTTACCAGGGGGCATGGGTCCTCAAATTTTATTGCATCTTTGACTTACATAGGAGTTAGTAATATTGTCATTTTTGAAGGACATCTCGTTACTAACACAACAGGTGTTTCTCAACACCCCAATCCAAAAGTGTTTCTTAACACTATCCTTGGACGCATCTATGTTTCTTAACACACATTGGATACTGCAAACATAACAAACATAACGATAGCTCTCAAACACATCACACTCACAACAACGACATTGTTTCTCAATACCTCATACATATACACATCCAAAAACTTTGAAACTGGCTGAATTATGTTGAACTTCTCTTGTATTTTGTTTGTTCTCATTGATTTGCATTAATCTTTTCTTTTTCTACTGCTTGTTAGTGTGGTCCCAATGATCCATAAACGTCAAATAAACTGTGTGTATGTGATAAGAGCTCCTACATTAAGGCGAAAAAGCCTCACATCCCTTGATCCTATTTAATTGTACACCAAGGTGAGGTCGGAACTATCTCCTTGATTGTTATTTCTCTGCTTGTTTATGCAAGATCGCACTCATGGTTATCTTGGCTTTGAATCCCTTGATACTAGTATACTCTTGCAACATCAACTAGAAAAATGTTCAAATCATCTCAACTTTTGTGCCCCGATGCTTATGTTAGTTTCTCATTTCTTATCCAATGAAAGTGATATTCATATTCTTATGGTCGCAGTGGAACCAGTAAGGATTGTATCGACTCTAATGTTCCCAAAATGCTCGATGATGAAAAATTTCAAAGCTAAAGTTCAGTGAATACACCTTAGGTTGCATTCATGGTAGTTTTGCATTGCATCTGCATGGTGTTAAAAGTTGTGTAATATTGATATCTCTCTCCAATGTGAAGGATCTGAGGCTCCCATTGATCAATCTTACCTTTTCCAAGTGGTTATTTTTGCGTTGATTGATGTGAAATTGACACCCCTGGCTAGTTCAACTGTCCTAATTCCATTTTTAGGATCAAAATCAAAATATGAGATCATTTTACTTGTCATTTTTGACATTTGACTTTTTCACTCAACTACAGCTGACTTCTTGCACAAATGAGTCTATCTGGACCCCAAACCAATGGAAATCTCTCATATTTTCTTAATACCAATCCTCCTATCATCAATTTTGTCAAATCTGGTCAACATGACCTCCCATCAAGTACAAATTTTGTCCTAACCGCTTGGGACCTCTTTCTAATCAGATCAACGTATTCCAATATTAGGTTATCAATCAAATTGCTTTCGATCACTATGGAACCTAGCCATATTTCAATTTTTCTCCTGAGGGGGAAGGATCACGACATCAACATTCCGATGATCACATAATCAATCAAGACCCCATCCCTTGGGGCATCTCAGCTTCATCACATCAAATCAAGTTAAGATCATCTTAAATCAAAGGCAACCTAATCAATAGTCTTATATAGTTGTGTACACAGTTGAAATAGACAAGATTAGTCTTATACGAGCTGTTTATTATTCAAACCAGATACATTGATCAAATTGGCTTCATCACTTCAAATCATGTCAATTTTCTTGCTAATCAAATCTCTTAATGGTAATCAATTTCATCGCTTCAAATCAAATTGGTTATTCGTTTAAACCAATCAAAAGGTTTAAGAGTTCCTGATAGATGTTCAGTTTCATCGCTTCAAATCAAACTGAGCATTCTATTTTATACCATTTGATCAATCTTCATCCAATCAAACTCAAAACCGGTCTTCTACAAAAGAATGGTTTCCTCGCTTCAAATCAAACTATTCTGGGTCTCATCGCTAACAAGTCTTTGAATCAATACACTGATTGCACATCAATTCAAAGAGGGGCAAATGTAATGACCTAAAACTGGTCACCTAAACCCTAAACCCCTAATCCCAATTTCTTATCAAGAAACCCTAATCTTGATTATTCCTAAGTCCTAAATCAAATAGGCAATTCATCAATTTAAAATGCATTTAGAATATTTTAATATTTAAAAATGCATATTATGTCATCAATTTAAGTTAAGTGATTCTCGAATTGGAAACAATCCTGTTTAGTTCAGTTAACTTATTCTAGTCCATTACTCATTTTGGAAACATTTCAGTTAACTGAGAATTGAATATGGTTGTTTCCAAAATGACTGATCAGTCAGTTCAGTCAACTGACTCTTTTGACCAATCATCATCTTTGCACATGGATTGTGCTTCTTCAATCAAATCTAAGCCACTCTTTTCTTTCGATCTTGACCATCAATTCATGAGAGATTTCTATAAAAGAGAGTCTCATTTCCTTCACAAAGGATCCCAATTTTATTATCGTTATTATACAATTTTTACATTCTAGATTTCTTGCATTCTTAGCTTTTAATATGTTTATCTTTCTTCAATGTTAGTTTATTTTTGTTAAGCATGCAAACTATAATCTTAGAGAACATTTGATTTTGGGTTTTAAAATCTATCCAAAATATTTCATTTGGTGCTTGTTAAAATGAATTCTTAATTAGTATTGGATGAACAACAAATCTACATTTGCATATATTGTAGAGTAATCATTTAGCTTTCTTTAAAATCCTTCATTTAGGACATGGTGTAGTCACTTAGGACATGGTGTAGTCACTGTTTCTTGCAATGACCTGAGAGCAAGATTCAAACTCCTGTCTACTAGAAGGCAATGAGTAATTTTTGGTTAGCTTAGAATGTTTTTAGTTATTTTGATGTTATTATTTTATAACCAACTAACCCCGTAATGGTTCATTGAAGTGTGTGTTGCAGTTGCAGGTATCAAAACCATATTTTACACATACAATAGGTATTTCGTAACCCATGACCCATAAACATCTTTGGTACAGGAGAACCCTGATTGAACCAAGTATTTCTATGTAACCTAGGGGTTCCCTCAAGGTCCTAAGAGGCCTTTAGTGATGTTAAGACATTAGGTTAATCACTGGACCACCTTGTAAGGTGATAGTTCAAATTTTGGCACCTTATGAGCCCTTGGTCAACTATTGGTCATTAATGGTCCAAAACCCTAGGAATAGTTTTTTTTTAGGTTTTTCATGTTTGGATCCACTAGGGATCACAAAAATAACATTGTGACCAAGTTTGGTCATCAGATTTGCAAAATTGCAAAAGTTGCTCAAAAGTTGTCAAGCAACTTTTGAGCAAACTTAACTTTTTAAAAAACAACTCCCAAATGGTCAATTGGTTCAAATATGTTATGTAACTACTGGGAGTGCCTACAAAAATCCCTTTTAGGTAGGTGGTAGGCTAATGATGTAATTTGGCATCTTGAAATCAATAAAAACATAACCATTTCTCTGCAAATTTTGAGAACAATCAATCTGTATGGATTGGTATGAGCATGATGGCATGAAAATATGACACCAGGATTTTTTATTATTAACCTTCTTCCATTTTATTTTGGTTTCATGTGTTGATCAATCCTAGTTTAAAATTTATTGAATTTTCAATTCCCCTGCCTGGTTTGTAGGCCCTAATTCAGGGTTTCTAAGAAAATGGAGTGTATTTCCTCTTTCCACCATGGGAGTTAAGTGAACCTTGGTGGAAAGCTTTTTTATAGGATTCTATTTAAGATTCTACAGGATAGGTTCTCCAAAATTCAAGGAGATGGAGTTACAATGATGTCCTAGGTGTATATCCTTATGTATGCACCGATCCATAAATAGGACAACAATCATAACTCTCATTTGGGGATTTATCATAGGCTCTAAATTGGAGGAGGAGACCCTTGTACACACCCTCACATGATCCAATCATCATTTTTGAATTTGGTTGCATCCTAAAGGCACTTGTAGTGTAAGTGGAGGCCTAATTAGCCCTAATTGCAGAAGTAATTTTGTGTGTCATCCTATCTCTTTCTCATTTCCATGTTCTAGGGTTTGGGTCCAAATTCCTAGGCCATAAAGGGTGTCTAAATCCCTAATTAGTTAAGGGGGTTATGTGGAAGAATCTCATTTAAGGTCAATTTTGCTTCGAAAAAAGGCTACAATCCTAGTATTGAGTTTGTCAAGCAACCATGTCCTATGGGTTGCAATTGAGTGAAAGAACCATTGGAACTATATGGTAGGGACCTAGGAAGACCACAACTATGAGGATAGGTCACCCTTGGTCCTATAAGTCACTTTGGGGGGTATTTTTTAGAATTTTGGTCAAGTGCTTGTGAAGCTGCTCTTGGTGGTTGGTGTTGTAGGATTGGTGAAACCTAGTGATTAGGTTGCCTTTGGGGTTCTAGGGTTGTGATAACCTTAACCAAATCCTTTCCCACACTTGTGATAGGTGTGAAGCTTTTTGGCCTTAGACAATTAGAGTTTTGGGGTGGATTTCCCTATTTGATTCACCTAGAGGCTTCTTGTTGCCCACTTTGCATCAAGTGGTATCAGAGCTATATCTACTCCTGAGGATGAAGATATCCCTTCAAGCATTACAAACATTGAATTAGAAAATATGGTGAGAGAAAAAAGGGCAGAAAATGCAGCCTTGACACGAAGACTTCAAGAGTTGGAGAACAAGGTAGAGAGGGGTAAAGGAGACACTTATGGTGGTGAAGAAGGGAGTGATTTAGATGATGACACCCCCAATTAGGATGTGAACATTCCTGCAGATCAGAGGCCCCTTCTAGGTGCCTTAAAATCTATGGGGAGAAGAACCATGGAGGAGAAGTTGGATTTACTAACTTTTAATGGAAAGATGAATGTAGATTTGGCCTTAGATTAGATAGAGGCCCTAACAAGATTATTTGAGTGTGAGGACATCCCTAAGAAGTAGAGAGTAAAGATAGCAAGATCCAAGTTGAAGGGATCAGCGCTAACTTGGTGGAACTTCATCCAAATAGAGAGGGTGAAGAATGGGAGGATTATGATCTCTTCATGGAAAAAAATGATTGCATTGGTCAGAGAGACCTATGTGCCTGAAGACTATGAGGTACAACTCCATAGGAGAAAGAAAATCCTAAAGAAAAAGGATATGGATGTGGGCTCATACACCCAGGAGTTCCTAAAGTTATGTATGAAGACAAATGTGGCAGAAGATGAAGAAGAAAAATTAGCAAGATATATGAATGGTCTTAAGGTATCCATTCAAGAGGAAATTAGCCTACATTTCCCTTCCATAGTAAATAAGTGCTATCAAATGGCACTCAAGGTAGAGGAGAAGTGGAAGAGAAAATAGGAGTTTAGAAAGGGGAAGAGCAATGACTGTGGGAAGAACTTTAGAGGAAGAGGAACCCCTGACCAAGGAGACAAAGAAAATAGTGATACAAACTTCAGAGGTAACTATAGAGGGAGAAGACCCTTCAATAGAGGGAGAAAAAACACTAGAAGAGGAAATGGACCCCTAAGGTGTTACTATTGTAATAAATTGGGACATCATGCAGGAGGGTGCCTTGAGAAGAGAAATAATAACAATCAAGGAGAAAGAAGAGCACAAATCATTCAAGAGGACAAGCAATAAGACAATGCAAATGCAAGGGACTTAGAACCAAAGGAAGGAGCATGTTTGATGATGAGACAAGTCTTCCTTCAAGCTCCAAAAATCCAAGAACCTCCTCAAAGAAAGAATCTCTTCCATAAAAAGATCAAATGCAATGGGAAGGTATGTAATTTACTTATAGATTCTGGCTCAACTGAAAATTTAGTATCTTTTGAAATGCTATATAAGTTAAACATCCCTAAAAAGCCTCATCCTTTTCCTTATCATGTCTCTTGGCTAACAAAGGCTCAACAAACCTTAGTGACTGAACAAGCATGGATAGAGTTTTCTATAGCAGACTTTAAAGACAAAGTTCTTTGTGATGTTGTTGAGATGGATGCCTCCCACATCCTTCTAGGCAGACCTTGGTAGTATGATGTAGATGCCACACACTATTGTAGGAAAAATACCTACTCCATCACCAAAGATGGGAAAACAATCACCATGAAGCCCCTGCCAGATACCAAAACTGAGAAGGAACCAACTGTCATAACCATGGGTGAAAAAGAAATGTTAAAAGTTTTAAAAGAACTTGAGACTAAAGCTTTTGTCCTAATATCCAAGCATAAGGATAGTATAAGGTCTAATAAGGATGATCCTATACCAGATGAAGTGAAATAATTTCCTACAAAATATAGTGATGTCACTGTTAGTGATCTACCCAAAACCCTCCCTCTTTAAGAGATATTAGTCACCAAATAGACTTGATACCTGGTTCTTCCTTGCCTAACAAGGCCCCATACAAAATTACACCAGTTCGGAATGCAAATATTGCAAGGCAAGTCAATGAATTTTTAGAGAAGGGACTAATTCAAAAGAGTCTCAGTCCATGTGTTGTCCCATCAGTTTTAGCTCCTAAAAAGGTTGGCAAGTGGAGATTGTGTACTGACAGCAGAGCCCTAAACAAAATAACTATAAGATATAGGTTTCCAATTCCAAGAATGGAAGATCTATTGGACCAATTATGCACTGCTTTTTATTTTACAAAGATTGATTTAAAATTAGGCTATCACCAAATTAGGATAAAGCCAATGATGAATGGAAGACAATGTTTAAGACAACTGAGGGATTTTTTGAGTGGCTTGTTATGCCATTTGGCTTGAGTAATGCTCCTAGTACATTCATGAGACTCATGAATGAGGTCTTCATTGATTTTATTGGCAAGTTTGTGGTCATATATTTGGATGACATTCTGATTTATACTCATAACAAAGAGGAACATCTTGATCATGTTGAGCAAGTTTTGAAGAGAATCCATCAACACAAGTTAGTGATTAACTTGGAAAAGTGTATTTTCATGAAGAAGGAACTTGTCTTCTTAGAATTTATCATTTCCCAAGGTACCCTCAAAATGGATCCAGAGAAGGTTGCAACAATAGTCAACTGGCCTCCACCAAAGAACCAAGGTGATGTTAGAAGTTTTCATGGTTTAGCAACTTTTTATAGAAATTTTATTAAGAGTTTTAGCCATGTGTGTGCTCCTATGTTGGACACAATAAAGGGTGGAAAGAAGACCAGATTTGAATGGACTAAAGAAGTTGCAGATGCATTCCAATATCTCAAGAATAGAGTGGCACAGTATCCAATCCTCTTGCTCCCGAACTTCAACAAGGTATTCACAGTTGAAACAGATGCAAGCAACTTGGCTATAGGTGTTGTCTTGAGCCAAGAAGGTAAGGCTATAGCATTTTTCTCAGAAAAATTGAATGATGTAAAGAAGAGGTATTCTACTTATGATTTAGAACTTTATGCAATGGTACAAGCCCTTAAAAAGTGGAGCCAATACTTAATCCCCAAAGAATTCTTTTTTTATACTGATAACCATGCACTAAGTTTTCTAAATAGTCAGGAGAAGCTTGGAGTCAAACACATCAAATGCATGGAGCAGTTGCAGGCATATACCTTCAATATAAAACAAAAAAAGGGAGTGGAAAACAAAGTGGTTGATGCCCTAAGTAGAAGGGTTAGATTAATTAAAGAAGTACAAATTCAGAGTGTAGGGATTGATTCCCTAAAACACCTATATGTTGATGAGCCAAAATTTGGAGAAGTTTTTGAGGTATGCACTAAAATGGTTGGCAAATACCATACTAATTTTTCTAATTTCCTGATTCAGAATGGACTCTTGTTTAAAGGAGCCCAATTGTGCATCCCTAAATGTTCCATGAAAACAAATATTATTGAGAAACATTGTGGTGGCTTAGGAGGATATTTTGGGATAGATAAGACCACTGATTTAGTGAAAAGAAGTTACTTTTGGCCAAAAATGGGGAATGAAGTCAAGAATTTTATTTAATCTTGTACTATTTTCCAGCAAGCAAAGGGTGTATCCACTAACCAAGGATTGTATCAACCCCTACCAGTTCCCTCTAGGCCATGGGAATCAATTTCAATAGACTTTGTTATGGGCTTGCCAAGGACAAAGCAGGGTTATGATAGTGTTTTTGTCATTGTAGACAAAATTAGTAAAATGGTGCACTTTGTTCCTTGCAAGAGCACAAATGATGCTTCCCATATAGCACACCTATTCTTTAAGGAAGTGGTCAGAATCTGTGGTCTACCACAAACCATAGTCTCTGATAGAGATGTGAAATTTTAGGGTCACTTTTGGAGGACACTCTTCAAGAAATTGGGTACAAATCTGACTTATAGTTCAGCATACCACCCACAAACAGATGGGCAAACAGAGGTGGTAAATAGATCTCTTGGAAATCTCTTGAGATGCCTAACCAAATAGTACACCCAAAGTTGGGACATGATCCTACCACAGGTAGAGTTTGCATTCAATGACTCCATGAACAAATCCACTGGAAAGACACCATTCCAAACAGTTTATGGACTTTATCCCAAAGGTCCATTGGACTTGGTAGAGTTACCATCTAATTTTAGAGCTAGTGCACAAGGAGAGGAACTAGCCAAACTGATCTCTAAAGTGCAGACATAAGTGAAAGTGTCACTACAATAGTCAACTATGAAATAAAAAGCACAAGCAGACAAGAGAAGGAGAGAAGTTCATTTCAAGGTTGGAGATAAGGTATGGGCATACCTAAGGAAGATATTCAAAGTTGCACATGAAGAAAATTGGAACTTGCACCATCCTCAAAAAGATGGGTGAAAATACATATGAAATTTCCTTACCTCCTACTTTACTGATTTCTCCTATTTTTAATATTGTAGACCTCACTCCTTGCAAGTGTATTGTAGACATTACTAATGTGTAGGGATCACAAGTTGAAGATGATGGAGACTATGTGACAGATCTCCCACCAAGAAAGCAAATGGAGTTAGACACAATTTTGGAATCCAAAGTATTGAAGCAGACAAGGAAGAATAAGTACATGCATTACGTAGTGAAATGGAAAGGACTCCCTTCAATAGATGCTACCTGGATGATAGAGGACCAGATCCAACAACATGGAACCACTATTGACCAGTTATCCTCAAGTGGGAAATTGAGTTTAAATCTCATTGGGAGTATGGTGCAGGAGCACCCTAAATGAACCAAGTGTTTCTATGGAACCTAGGGGTTCCCTCAAGGTCCTAAGAGGCCTTTAGTGATGTTAAGACATTGGGTTAATCACTGGACCACCTTGTAAGACCATAGTTCCAAGTTTGGCACCTTATGAGCCCTTGGTCAACTATTGGTCATTAATGGTCCAAAACCCTAGGAATAGTTTTTTTTTAGGTTTTTCATGTTTGGATCCACCAGGGATCACAAAAATAACATTATGACCAAGTTTGGTCATCAGATTTGCAAAATTGCAAAATATGTAAAAGTTGCTCAAAAGTTGACAAGCAACTTTTGAGCAAACTTGACAACTTTTTGAAAAATAACTCCCAAAAGGTCAATTGGCTCAAATATGTTATGTAACCATTGGGAGTGCCTACAAAAATCCCTTTTAGGTGGGTGGTAGGATAATGATGTAATTTGGCATTTTGAAATCAATAAAAACATAACCATTTCTCTGCAAATCTTGAGAACAGTCATTCTGTACGGATTGGTATGGATAGGAGGGCATGAAAATATGACACCAGGAGTTTTTCTTATGAACCTTCTTCCATTTTCTTTTGGTTTCATGTGTTGATCAATCCTAGTTTAAAATTTATTGAATTTGCAATTCCCCTTCCTGGTTTGTAGGCCCTAATTCAGGGTTTCTAAGAAAATTGAGTGTATTTCCTCTTTCCACCATGGGAATTCAATGAACCTTGGTGGAAAGCTTGTTTATAGGATTATCTTTAAGATTTTTCAGGATAGGTTCTCCAAAATATAGGGAGATGGAGTTACAATGATGCCCTAGGTGTATATCCTTATGTATGCACAAATCCAAAAATAAGACATCAATCATAACTCTCATTTGGGGATTGATCAGAGGCTCTAAACTGGAGGAGGAGACCCTTGTACACATCCTCACATGATCCAATCATCATTTTTTAATTTGGATGCATCCTAAAGGCACTTGTAGTGTAAGTGGAGGCGTAATTAGCCCTAAGTACATAAGTAATTTTGTGTGTAATCTTGTCTCTTTCTCATTTCCATCTTCTAGGTTTGGTTCCAAAGTCCTAGGCCATAAAGGGTGTCTAAATCCCTAATTAGTTAAGGGGGTTATGTGGAATAATCTTATTTAAGATAAATTTTCCTTTGGAAAAAGGCTACAAGCCTAGTATTGAGTTTGTGAACCAACCATGTCCTATGGGTTGCAATTGAGTGAAAGAACCATTGGAATTATATGATAGGGACCTAAATAGACCACACCTGTGAGAATAGGTCACCCCTAGTCCTATAAGTCACTTTGGGGGGTATTGTTGATAATTTGGGTCAAGTGCTTGCGAAGCCACTCTTGGTGGTTGGTGTTGTAGGATTGGTGAAACCTAGTGATTAGGTTGCCTTTGGGGTTCTAGGGTTGTGATAACTTTAACCAAATCCTCCACACTTGTGATAGGTGTGAAGCACTTTGGCCTTAGACAATTGGATTTTTGGGGTGCATTGCCCTATTTGAGTCACCTAGAGGCTTCCTGTTGCCCACTTTGCATCAATCTTAGTAGTATCACAAATATTCATATAAGTTTGGTTTAGAGATAAAGGCTTATCCCTTAGCTAGGTATCTTTCCAAAACCAAATCTTTCCACCATTTCCAATATTTCCTTTTAGGCTAGTTTTAAGTGTTGAACATTCTAAATAACTGAGGGGGGGGGGGGGGGGGG
>MU223769.1:2159017-2173734 GCA_018584345.1 Thuja plicata | reverse complement strand
GGGGTGAATCATTTATTAACAAACACTTATTAAAAGTTTTACTAAACTGATAGCACTTAAAAATTTAGAAACATATAACATATGTGAACATGAAAGCACAAAACCATCAACACAAAGAACACCATATTTTATATGGAAACCCAAACTGGAAAAAACCACGAAGAAAATAATTCTCATAAAATGAACATCAGTTAAGGTGACATCGGTTAAGGTGATTTTTACAAGATCTCATTGTTGGTTTTCTCACTATGGGTTGGATCACTCTAGGTCAGGCTAACTACCCTAAAATATGAAAGGTTCACTACTAATTACAAATGGGCTCACTACTAGACTATAAGATATGAAAGAAAAAATCCACCACTCAAGTCACTGTCATCAATACTCTAAAATATATAAATGTTATAACAGTCTACTACCGATTGCATCAAATCACACACACATTAACGCACATTTATTTCCTTATCACATTCACATTCACTTCACATATTACTTATATATAAGCAACCACATGAACAACTGAGAATATCACTCTCTTTATACTGGTTGATGCAATCAACCAAATCGACCTAAACCAAATTGAAATAAGTCACATAGAAACATTCCTGCAGTGGTAAGGAATGAAATGTGGACTACCTCTCTCAATACAACATACTTCAAAATGTTGCATAATCTTTGAGATCTTCAGTATGAACAGAAAGTATCTAGACATTAAATGCATTGACCAAAACATAACGAACACATCCAAGATAAAACTAATAAAAAACAAATATTCCATCATATGATGCACACTAAAAGGGACCATTACATACACAATTAAGGAAAAGCATGTAAAGTACATCTGTCGGTGAACACTTCTACTGATATACCAAAGATATTGGTGCACACATCAACTAGTACAATAAAACAACCAAATCATAAATGAACCACAACTATGCATTGGATATGTTGACATCAATGAAAACCATTAATGAAAACAACATGAATAGAATAAAGTTCACATTCTAACAATCTCCCCCTTTGTCATTGATGGAAACATTCATCAATAACAAATAAAATAACTCTTTTCTAAAAGATATCAGCATCAAATCTTTGTCACTCTTCTCCAACTCTGTTCTTCTCCCCCTTTGACAACAATGACAAAGGGCCAAAACCCCCCTTACTGAATCACTCTTCTCCCCCTGAGAGGAAGCCTCCAAGAATTGATCAAAAAATTATTAAACATGTAACACACTCGACCAATGCACACACAAGTGTATCTAGTGAACATTAGGAAGGGGAAGAACACCTATCCTCCCCCTGAGATACTCAAAAGTATCCTTGTTAAAGAATTTGTAAAAATATCTTCTATGTTATCCTTTGTAGGAACATACTCAAGCTTCACTTCCTTCTCTAATACCTTCTCTCTCAAGAAATGATACCTGATAGATATATGTTTTGTTCTATAATGTTTCTCTGGATTCTTTGAATTTTTTATAACATTGGTATTGCCACAAATTTTTAAAATTGGTTCATCAAAAGTTATACCAATATATTTAAAATTTTGTTTCATCCATAATACCTGAGTACAACATGAGGATACATAATGTATTCTAATTCATCAGTTGTTAATGTTAAAAAATCTTTCTTCTTGCTTGACCAAGCAACCAACCAAGAGCTAAGAAAATTAGCTCAACCACTAGTATTTTTCTGGTTATCCACACAAACAACCCAATCTACATCATATAAGTTGTTAGCATGAAATTTGAACCTTTTGGATACAACAGTCCAAACTCTTCTATTCCCTTTAAATATATGAAAATCCTCTTTACTACCATAACATCTGATTCTTATAGTTATTGGTGAAATATGGCTGTCAAACATACTGCATCCATAATATCTTGTCTAGTAGAAGTCAAGTACAATAATCCTCCAATCATTGATCTATAATTACATGCATCTTCTTTTGGTGAGTCATCTTCCTTAGTCAACTTACATCTGGTAAAAATAGGGGTACATACCGGTTTAGAATTATCCAAACCAAATTTCTTGAACAATTCCTTGACATACTTGGATTATGAAATGAAAATACCTTTACTGTTATGATTTACCTGCAACCCAAGAAAGAAATTCAACTTCCAATCATAGACATATCAAACTCCTTATGCATCTCCTCTGCAAATTTCCTACACAAGTCATCTTTTCCTCCAAAAATAATGTCATCAACATAAACTTTTTGCCATATTTTAGTGCCCATGCATCAAATTGGCTTTAAAATTTTAAAGTCTAGTTAAAAGTTCATTTTTTAAGATTAAGTCTCTAAGTGTTGGGATTTTCAAGAATGGTTGTCTATCAGAAATTTAGGATTTGGGTACAATCAAGTTTTTGGGAAATGAGTCCTCATGTATTTTTTGGGTTTTATCCTCATAGCTTGAGTTTAAGTCTTTATTTTTATTCAGGATGTTGGGAAAATGGTTTCTCATGTTCGGTCAAGTCTTTCAATTATTCTTCATCCTTTAGTCCTAAGTCTTGTCAGAATCTGACATATGGGTGACAAGTTTGAACTCAAAGAAATGCTAAGTACTCTATTGCAAGAAATTGAGGTTCGAAGTGCTAAAGCATAGTAAGGGAATTCCCAAATCTGGAATGGAAGCATAGTAAGGGAATTCCTGATATGCCGAAGGGAAGGCTGGGACCCACCTAGTTTAAAATCATAAGTTGTTCTGAGGAAGATAGAAGAAGATATATCATCAAAAAATGGACAGAAGAAGTGCAATCCCCAAAATTTTGAAGAATGGAACCTATGGAGGTCGGTTTCCAAGATTTTCAAAATGGAAAGCCAATAAAAAATTGCAAAAGTATAAGGAGTGACAAAAGAAGATAGAATTTTGAAATCCCCACTAGAGCTACTTCACATGAGGATTCTGAAGGTATGTAATGAAATTCCTGCCTCAATGGAAATGAAGTTCCATTATTATCTCCACAGAAGCCAAGACTATTAGAAAGATAGAGAATTGATATTCTTGGTGTTGAGGTGCCAATTTTGTAATTCAAAAAGTTGGTAGCTATTGTTCCTAAATTTGAAGGTGCCATTTCTTTTTGAAAATATTGTTGACAAAGATAATGATGAGAAGACCGTGCATCCTTTATTAAAAAATGTCTTTCCATTTTCAAATATTCTTTTATGACATGTGTCTTGTAACAATTTCATTTTATGCTTGAAGAAAACTGTATTGTAATGGTTGGGGTAGGCCAAAGGACTTTAAATATTTGTATTGAATTGTATGCAAAGGATCAAAAATTTTGATTCAATTTTCCCCCTATTGCTGTGACAACTTAGTATGACTCAAAATTTGAATTATGATTTTTGTTCATTAGTTTCTTAAATATTTCTACTATTGAATGGGTGAATAGGAGATGAATGGGATGAATTAATTGCAGGTAATCAAACTGTGATTTTTTTAGAATCAGTGATTATAAGGTGATCTATGAATCAGTATTTGTTCCTTTCCTCTTTGTTCATGTGGTTAGCATTTTCCCTTATATGGTTGTATACTATATATGATCTTCATGGTTGTTGAGGTGCATTCACAAAATCTTATGTGTTGATTATACTGTGTTTGATTTCCATGGTCGTGGGGATTAATGGACAACCATAGATTTTACATTTTAATATTTAATTTTATGCTTGTTCGTGGATGTTTCATGGTGATGAACATTCATTAGATACCTCTATCACTCACTGGTTAAGAGCATTGTTGTCAAGTGATGTTTTTGGTGTGGGATGACACACTTGAGAGTTTTCATTTATGGCAACACATCTGATATAATGATCGAGTTAAGTACAGTATTGGAGATACAGTTCTGAAATCGACTAAGTATAGAAATAGAAGTACAGAGTATAACAATATTGTTTTGGACAAAAAATATCATATATATTGTTTGATGACTTGAGAGCTTAGAGGAAGACACTATGTGATATGTATTACCTTCACTTAAGGTTGCTTGTTTTTTGGTGATGATTGCGGAGAATTAGAGTATTTTGAAGACATGCGAAGATAGTAGAACAGTGAAATAGAGAAGTGGAACAAACACAATGATTGAGGGAGCATGAGATAGAATCCAAACATGCTAATTTGGGTTGTCATTGATAATTACCTATACTTTGGTAGTACATGAGCGCCAACATTGTATTTAATTTTTGTATAAGTATTTATTCTATTTTGTATTGTATTTGAGAGAAAACTAAATGATGTAACACACACACACACACATATATATGAAGAACATTTTGTAAAGTGAAGATGTGTGTGTGTATGTGAAAGAGATATTAGAGATGAGTAATGGCAGATGCGAGATCAGAGGTTGAGAGACATTGTTGAGAACTACAAATGGAACTATCTAAGCATTAGAGATGCTTGTTTTTGTTCAGTACTGAGAACACTTTGTAACATAAGTATTGGTTGTAAGAGATGTAAGCTCAGTGTACCCCTAACAGGGTGTTGTATACCTTTAACAGGTTGATATTCCTTTAACAAGGAAATGTACTATGTAATACTCAGCTCCTAACAGGGCTAGGTCTCCTAACAGGGACTTTATACTTTAGTGTATGCTTGTGGGTAACATCCCCACCAGGGTTCTCCCTTGGCCAAGTTTTCCTTGACAATAAATTATGGTGTAATGAGTTATGTGTTATTTTCTTATGTTCTTTTCATTTCAGCAATATTATGGTTTATTTGGAATTGGTTTAAGTTTAATTCAAAGTGTTGTAATACTAATTCACCCCCATCTCAGTATTTATTAATGCTAATAATTGGTATTAGAGGTATTGGCCCTTGAAAAGAAAGTTTAACAACTTAAGGGAGATTAAGATGGTTTCTGTAAGTTTGGAAGAAAACTTTGAAGCAACACTTGAAGACATTGACAAAGAAAAAGCAGAGAATGGTGACTTGAGATTCAATTTAAGAAGAGCTGAGGGATTCATTAATAAACTGAAATATTAGCTTGAAAATTCTAGAAGTCACAGACAGGATCTTATGGTTTAGATAAAAGAGGATTCAGACAATGATAATTCAGATCAGATGAAGCAAAACGAACAAGAGAATGATACTTTAAATCTTAAACATGAAACAATGGCTAAAGAGATTCGACAAGAAAAGTATGCTAAAAACAAAATTGAAGAAGCTTTGAAGGATGCTAATATTCTGATGGGACAAATGAAGACTGAACTTGACCATTACAAGAACAAGTATCTATAATTGGATAAATATAGTCAGATCATTAAAGGTGAACTTGTTGAGACAAAGAAACATATTGAGAGACTTCACATGAGCACTGACTTGATCGATGAACAAAGAGATAGAAAAAAAGCTAAAGGAGATATGAAAAGTGTTGGCTTTAATGAAGCTAAATGTTCTAAGAATCAAGAAGCAAAATCTGATGCAAAGACTGATGGAGAAAAACCTACTCTTTAAGAACCTTAAGAACAGATCAAACCTTTCAAAGGTAGATGTTTTGGATGTAACAATTTTGGACACATGAAGAAATATTGTAGAGGTAATGCCCCTTTCAAAAAAAATTTTGGTTATTGTTTTAATTGTCATGCATATGGGCACAAGAAAATAGAATGCAGGAAACCTGATCAATCTAGATATAGACAAGATAACATCAGAGGAGAATCGGCAGTTAAAACCACATGTTACAAATGTAATAACCTTGGGGACATCGCAAGGTATTGTAAGTTGCAGGTAAATTAGAATAGACCTCCTCCTATATGCTACAAATGTAACAATCCAAAGCTGACAATAGAAGAGTACCAACTCCTATGAATACAATAAAGCAGACAACAAAAGATTACCACCTCCTATGAACAATCTAGGGCAGACAATAGAAAAGTTTTGTAGGTACAATAGAGAAGACAACAGAAGAGTACCACCTCCTATGAATACAAAGAGGAATGAAAGTGATACTGGTAAGAGTCTTGTAGATTACACAAGTGAATTTGACAACTATTTCAAGAAAGAAGAAGATAACAACAGTGGTAAGTTATGGAAAATCAAATATTCAAATGAGATATTGGTTCAAGGAGATATAGTAGATGCTATTGAATCTTCTCCTGATGCTAACACTGCTACATCAACCTAAATGATTGAACATGGCCTTAGGGGGAGCATTGGATGAAGACACCAAATTATATCCAGCCCTTGATTATGAGGAGTAAGCTCATGCAAGATTGGTCATAGTGTATGAAGACATTATAGAACCTATATCTATGATCACAACATTAGACGATTCATATTCTGTGATCGTGAGATTTGTGATTGACTGGACAGTTTATGAAGTTGAGTTTATTGGGTAATGTGCATTTTCTCACTTAGTGATGAATAAAAGACATTTGAGTTACTTATTGGAAGAGAAGAAACTAAGGAGAGTGGAGTTTAGAGAGTATCAGACTACCAAGAATCCACATTGCATGATTGATCAAAGCAGAAGATCAAAATTCAGCGTGTTTGAGGTATTTAGACTATCTATCTAGCAGAAGTTATGGATGCACTATTGATTTATGATGTTGTGGATAGACCTAGATATAAATTCAATAAAAATCCATTTAGGTCTTGTGAAGATGACCCTAAAGGGTCCTTTTCCCACACACCATACAACATCTTACATATAGAGGATATTAGGGTATATATACATTGCAAATATGACACATTGGGAGATGATGAGATTGATATCAAAATGGGAGACATGATAGGTGATGATGGTAAAATGAATGATTAATTCAAACACCTAGACAACCTGAGCATAATGAAAATGTTAGACTTGTATGAATTCAGCAAAGAAGAATGGTTCAAAATTATACTTAGCAGAGTTAATGACCAATTCATCTGGATAGGAGAGTAACCTGTAAAGATTTGTAGCCAGTTGATTCATGACATAACTGGGCTAGACAACACTGGAGTTATCCCTGTGATAGAAAATATTATAAAGAAACAAGTTGAAACCCTAACACATTCTAAATGGGACAGGCGAGCTATGACAGTGAATGCCATTTTCCTACAGGATGTTAGACTAGTTGCAATGACACTTAGATATAAGATTTACTACAAAAGAAGACCTAATTTAGTCTCAAAAGGAGTCATTATGATGGCTTATAGGATGGTAAAGGAAAAAACCACATTCAATCTATGCGAGGTTCTGACACAATAATTTTTAGAGAATGTAAAGTTAATCAAGAAGGATAAATCTAAGGCTTTTAGATTTGGCTCACTTCTTGTTCACATGTATATCCATATTGAGCATAAGTTCCCTGGAATGCACCCTAGAGCATGGAAATTCAACATAACCACTAGTATTCAGATATCATAGAGTTATATAAGACAAAACAACACATGGGTAGATGGAGAACTATTTGGGATGATCAAAATTTTGTAAAGGAAAATGAAAGAAAGATTCAAAATTCCTGAAGAGTTGATTGAGAGATATAAGGATACAATCTATTTCATGGTTTAAAATGTGTATGTTTTGAGGTAGTTGTACCAAGAAAGAAATGGTGTTACCCTATGGGTTATGAAGTTAGTTCAGAAGTTTTAATCATGCAAGTTGAACATGTTTTGGCATCTAAAGTTGATACATATGAGGAGAGATGGGGCACATATGAAGAGAAATCAACTAAAGTTCTAGAGAAGAACATACTAGAGGTATAAGGAAGAGAAAGATAGAGAAAATGGTTGATGATATGGAAGCTAAGGCTGGAATAACTATAGAAGAAATGAAAGATGTGAGGAAGAAGATAACATAAAGATCTTATGGGTTGGCAAGCACTACTGCTGCAACCCTTCCACCTCTAGAAATTGAGTAGGTAGTTAGTCCACTTTCTACTGTAATTGATGTAACTGCACCCTCACCACCACAAAAGACATCACAGGAAGAGACATCAAAGATTATTCCTCAAGAAATACAAGGTCTACTAAACTAGACTCACCTCCTAAGATATAGAGGAATGAAAAAGAAGAGAAGAAAATTGAAAAAGAGACCACAAATGTCAGACAGCTATGGGAGCCAGATATAAAGATTCTAGAGAAGAGGGCTATTGAGCAAGGAAAGCTTGTTTCATTGGCTAAATACTATGATAGGTATGAGGCATCTGACAAACTATTGATTGAGGACATAGTAATTAATTATCTACTTGTTTTCAAGAAGAATCTATTAGAGATAGAGGGTAGTATACTTGAGGAATTGTATGGTAAACTGGAGATTATAAAACAACTTGCACATATGGAAGATGTGGTGATTAGGAATAAAATCTATTGAGGATATGTTGCCAATAGTTTCAGTACATGAGAGAGAGAATACTTGAGGAAATCAAACCCTTGTTGAGAACTAAAGAAAGATTAGTGAAAATAATGGGCAGAAAATATGATGAAGTCCTAGAGGAGACTCA
Organism: Thuja plicata; assembly: GCA_018584345.1. Classification (NCBI taxonomy): domain Eukaryota; kingdom Viridiplantae; phylum Streptophyta; class Pinopsida; order Cupressales; family Cupressaceae; genus Thuja; species Thuja plicata. The sequence goes on along the minus strand of MU223769.1, from coordinate 2,165,315 downwards.
AAAGGCATTAGATCAAATACTTATGAGAAATATTCCTGAGAAAACTTTACCTCCTAAACCTACTATGCCTACACCTGTAGGAATTGGAGAGAGCTCTAAGTTAGTTGAGGCAAATGCTGAGAAGAGCAAAGTAAGTACTAACATGCAACCAGATTTATTTGTTTATGGTGTGCCTCTAACCCTTGACACTTCACTTGATGAAAAAGATCCATTTTAAGGAAATATTGATAATACAATGGTAGATGAAGAGGAAAAACAACAAGAGGAAGAGAAGAAAGTAGAATCTGAACACAAACATGAGATAGAAACAACAAAAAGAGAAGAGGCAAGAGTTGAAGTAAAACATGCAATTGACACATCCATTATTCTATTGTTGGCAAGCAAGGACAAGTGTGTAAGCACAAATGTTGATAGTATGGATGAGGATGAACTGATGAGACTATCCTTTATTGCATTCACAAAGGCAAAATAAAGATCTGAGCATAAAGGAGACAAAAAGGCTAAGGTAATTACAAGAGCATTTAATACTGTGAATAAACTACTTCCAGTCCCTATTGTTTTTCAAAGTAAAGATGATGCAAAGAATCTAAAAATGGCACTAGATGATTTTGATAGTCACTATGAGTCCTTAGTGAAGATCGTTGAAGAGAAGGCAGAGAAAATTTATCTAGAGAAGAAGTCGTAGGAAGTATGCCAGTCTATTTAATGGGACTTGGGAGTTCTGATATCTGCTACATCAAAGGCCAAAAGTTTTGGACAGCGAAGATCATATATGATGCTTGATAACTTGCGAGCTTAGAGGAAGACACTATGGGATATGTATGACCTTCACTTAAGGTTTCTTGTGTTTTGGTGATGATTGCAGAGAGTTAGAGTGCTTTGAAGACATGCAAAGATAATAGAACATTGAAATAGAGCAGTTGAACAAACACGATGATTGAGGGAGCATGAGATAGAATCCAAATGTTCTAAGTTGGATTGTCATTGAGAATTACCTATACTTTGGTTGTACATGAGCACCGACATTGTATTTACTTTTTGTATAAGTATTTATTCTATTTTGTATTGTATTTGAGAGGCTACTAAATGATGTAACACACACACACGCACACACACACACACACACACACACACACACACACACACAGAGAGAGAGAGAGAGAGAGAGAGAGAGAGAGAGAACATCTTGTAAAGCGAAGATGTGTGTGTGTGTGTGTGTGTGAAAGAGATATTAGAGATGACTGATGGTAGATGCAAGATCATAGGTTGAGAGATATTGTTGAGAACTAAAACTTGAACTATCTAAGCATTGGAGATGCTTTTTTTTTTTTCACTACTGAGAACACTTTGTAACACAAGTATTGGTTGTAAGAGTTGTAAGCCATGTGTACCCCTAACAGGGTGTTGTATACCTTTAACAGGGTTGATATTCCTTTAACAAGGAAATGTACTATGTAATACTCAGCTCCTAATAGGGACATTATACTTTAGTGCATTCTTGTGGGTACCATCCCCACTAGGGTTTTCCCTTGGCCAGGGTTTCCTCGACAACAAATTATGGTGTAATGAGCTGTGTATTATTTTCTTATGTTCTTTTCATTTTAGCAATCTTATGGTTTATTTGGAATTGGTTTAAGTTTAATTCAAAGTGTTTTAATATTGATTCACGCCCCCCCCCCTCTCAGTATTAATTAATCCTAATAGAGCATACCCTTTCATATTTGGAAAATACCAAAAAAATATTCATTGAAGATTTGTCACAGGGAACTGTACTTGCAAAATTTAGAGATCAAATTGTTATTCATTTATTTTAGTTTGTTCAATTGTTTGTTAATAGAGAGGCCTTTTCTGAGGGTTTGAGCCATTGAAGCCCCTCCAAATTATAAAAAGGGAAATATGTGTGCCTTCCATCTGAAAACTAATCACAATGGAGAGACCTATCCTAATATGGCTAGATTTATGCAAATGGTCACCAATAATGAAACTCTAGAAGATACCTCTGGAATAGAAACAAACTCTGATTTTAATGGTGACTCTAAAAATTATTACCTGGAGTATAAATCAGATTTTGAGGGAAGAGGTGAATTTTTTCCACCATTAATGAGTCTAAAATGGCTATCTTGACAAGGAATCAAAAGGGAAACGACAAGGAGTATCGATACTGCAAAGAAATAGCATCTCTATGCCCTCTTTCTTAGGAACACTCAGTGAATCGGTTGCTCCTAAGAATGCTATGATTACTCCTGGTAAAGATTCTAAAATTTTTGATATTGTCCAATTCTATAAGGAATCTCACATCCAAATTTCACCCTTTGAGTAATAAAAGTCAAATCCCTCCGAGTTGCAACTCTTAGTGGAACATTGTAAGTTAGGAAGTGAAAATGTTAATATATGCTCAAGTCTAGCCTCAATAGATGAACCCTCCATTTCAAAAGTAACCCAACATGATGCTAGTGTCTTAGCTACCACCCCAGGCCAGAAGCCTGAACCTTTCTATGTTTCTCTCTTCATTAATGGACATAAAATTAGCAATTGCACTATAGACTCGGGGGCTTCTGACAATGTAATGTCAGCACTAGTAGCTAAGGCTCTTAGTTTGTCTATGATGAAAACCTTTGGGATATTTTATTCAATGGACACAAAATAGGTCCCCCTAGTTGGCCAAATTAAATATGTGCAAGTAGTACTTGCAACACACCCAGCCAAAAGATTGAAACTCACCATCCTAGTGGCGGATATACCAGCTAGTTATGGTATGTTATTAAGAAAGATTTTTTGCAAAGATATGGGCGGAGAAATAAAATTATACTAGTCTCATGCGATCATACCTATCAGGAATAAGAAAGTTAAGCTAGAACCTGAGGAGAAAGCCAAATTCACTATTCTAAAATATAATGACCCGAAAGCACAAATTTTGTATGAGGAATTGGAGTTTGGCAATTACATGTTGTTTACTGAATCCAGATCTTCAGAGTGTGAAAATAATGAAGAAAAGGAATCAGAATTATGGACCTTATAATTTGATGGAAGTTGTGCCTCTTCCAGTTCTGGCACAGGGGTAGTGTTAATCCCGCCTTAGGGTGATACCATACATCTATCCTAAAAATTGGAATTCAAAAATATGAACAATACTGCAAAATATGAAGCTTTTCTATTGGGAATTATTGTAGCTAAAGATAGAGGAGTCAAAATATTAAAGGCAAAAGGCAATGCATAATTGATAGTTAAATAGGTTAGAGGGATCTTTTGTGTTAAAAATCATATATTAGAAAATATAGGAACATAGTATGGGATGAGATAGAGAGCCTTGAAGCATTTTCAATAGAAGCGGTGCCCAGGGAACAAAGCACCCGAGCTGATTCCTTAGCAGTGTCAACATCTCAACTTTTGCCTCACCCAAAATTTGGAGACTATAAGTACATGGTTGAGCTAGTGTACAGACCAAATGTCCCCGACAATGGGGAGTCAAGGAAAGTCTTTAAGGATGATCATCGGCTTCGTCAGTTCTTGGAGAATGCTGAGATGTTTGTTGAGAAATATTTTGGAGGAGAAAACCATTGTACCAAATTCTGTCTAGATAGTAAAAGGGACCTAGAAAAAGGGGTCAGGCAATTAAAAGGTGATAAAATCACCTCAGGTATAATTTATTTAGAAAAACTATTTGATAGACATGATGCATACATTAAAATAAAAATGGCAGAAAGGGGAAACACCTGCGGGTTCCATCTCCACCGTGGTTTTTCCCCTAACCGGGTTTCCACATCAAAAATATTGGTGTTATGTGTTTCTATTGTGTTAAGATCTTGATTTCATTTTTATCATTCATATTTGAGATTAAAGTTTGTAAGTTGGTAAAGTTTTATTGATACTGTGGCACAACTGATTCACCCCCCTCTTAGGTGTGTGTGTTCTTCTTAAGGTCTAACAGGAAATACGGGGTTATCTATCATACACTTCCTCTATTTTTTTTATCTATTTCTTCTTATTTTTGTATCTTGACTTTCAACATTCAAGGATGATACAAATTGTTTAGGGCATTTAGGTATTTTTCCATGTTGGCCCAAATTTTTATTTTATCTTTTTCTTCATGTGCTCTTCTTTAGATCCAAACACTTTAGGACCATGATGAGAAACACATATGCAAATATAAACTAATAATTTTTTACTACTATGGTTTCTTCTAACATTGAATAATCAAATCTCCTTATCTCTTTGCCCATTTTATGTTGTGGATATCATGTGTAACCTATTGTAGGGTGAAATTCCATGGAAAACTCTCTCTATGTTGACATGCCAAAACACCATGTCAACAACACCTCTTGTCTCCTTCAAATGAATTGTATTCTCCTTTGTGCAACACGTTCCATTCTAAGGGGGGTTATAACATCTCCATCATCTATAATTCTAAAATTTTAAAAAATTATCTTTAATATGTTTCCTCTATGGGGGCCAATTCACTATCTTATACCTTTTGTGGAGGCCAATCCACTATCTATTGTCTCTATAGGGGTCAATCCACTATCTTTTTTATTTTTTTTCCTTTGTGGTGGCTAAACTACTATATATTTAATCTGCCTTTATGTGATCGTGTGGCTATCTAGAATAACACAACTTTCTACCTGCAACAACATAATCTCAGTGATCTATATCTAGTAACCATTATGTTTTTTATCATTTTTTATCAAATGTTTAATATTTTTCCATATAATATGTTTCTTCTATAGCTAACATATTATGATGCAACTTAGCACGATCTCATAAAGGTTTAGGTCTTTTCCTTGCGGTAAATTCCATGTAGATAGATGATTCTACTTCCCTTTTGTATCTTGATATAATCTCTCTAACTCTTCTTTCTCTACTTTAGCATGCATCTCACTAATGATATGTTTTCTAAGGTAGGGACAAAATGTAACATCATAAATTACACCTTGTGCAATTCTTCATCATGCATGACACCTCTTTTCCTGATGAAATAAAATTTCAAGCAAATCTTATGTTTCATCCCGCTTTCCTACTCACTTCCTTTTGTCTAAGTCCCTCACCATCAAGGATTGTTTGATTAAGGACACATGCACACCATGAAGAAATATGTATGGTGTGCACTCATCTTATGTATTTCATAATCAAAGGTGATTGTTGGAGAAATAAACCTACTATTCCTAGTAGTGTAACACCTCCTATGAGAGGCCATCGATGTCAAGATTCTTCCTAGACTCTTAAACCTTCCTTTTTGCCTCTTTAACCTCTCTCTTGATTATTCAAAATTTTTCTAGATATTTTTAGTGCACATAATTCTAGAAGTTTTAATTTGAATCTATCAAGAATAATTCTATAACTATCTTTAATATATCTATCTAAAAGACAACCATAGATACCTATGCATCCTATGTGACAATTTAATGAAGAAATCTAAAGAGTATTATCTCTTCACATCTTTTCAATAGACATATTTAAGCTACCTATACCAATTAAACATTACCATTTAGAACATGATTGAAGTGTTTCCTACTATTACTTAATTTGATCCACTCTACTCCAAGAACTCAATTTACTTAAATTTATTTAACATTAATTGAGCTGAATCATACTTAAAGAAACCTTTTTTCTTACTTTTTAAACTTAAAATATTGCACCTAGTAGAACCCAAATTTAATGATATTGTATTATCCACAAATTTCCACACTTGTGCAACCCCTCTTAAATATACCTATCTAAAATATACCACAAGACACCTATTTATCATATGTAAAAAATTAATGAAGACACCTAAAGAGTAGCATTTCTTAAATCATCTTTTGATAGCTATATTTAAGATATCTTTACCAATAAAATAGTACTATTAGAACATGAAATTCATTCGAAGACACTTATCTATACCATGTGACAAATTTAATGTAGACCCCTAAAGAGTAGTATTTCGCCACACACACACACACACATATATATATGTGTGTGTGTGTGTGTAGACACCTAAAATTGACCAGGTGTATCTCAAGCATTCAAAATTGTAAATCTTAGCCAAATGCTTTAAAATCCCATCTCAATGCAAAATAAATGGATCAAATCAAAATGGACATTTATCAAATCAAGAGGATAAAAATCAAATCAAATTAAAAGATTAAATAATTAAATTCAAGCCTAAAGGGATTAATCAAGTTATGCAATTGATTGTAATCAATCAATTGTATAGTTCAAATCAAAAAGATCAAATCCAACCCATTCACCCTTCCATGGCTAAATTAATTAAATGATTGAGTTATTTAATTCCTAATTTCTTTGAGACAACCAACCAACTTTC
>MU223769.1:2147359-2158967 GCA_018584345.1 Thuja plicata | reverse complement strand
CTTAACCAAAGTTTGATCATGATCAACTCACTCTACCCCCTACCCTTGGGAAAATGCTATAAATACAAGCCATTTCCTTTGTGTTTGGGATCCAAGAATTTCAAGAGAAAAAGAATCCTTATTATAGACATTTGGAGAGCATTTGAAGAGCTTTTGATCATATTTTAGCATTTTCATAGCATTTAGTATATCATGTTTAGGAGAATTTGTTGTTTTCTAACACATCTTGGAGCATTTTGGGCATTTTAAGCTAGATTTGAGCTTTGTTTATCATTTATTTCTCGTTCTAGGATTGTCCTTGGGAGAGATTAAGACTGAGAGCTCTCTTAACAAAGCTTAGATAGATAACCATTAGATGATATGGATTTTTAACTTCAATTCTTAGATTAAATAGCATTTTCTTTCCATAGAATTGTTGCTTATTATCATAATTTCATGAAGGTGTTAATCTTACACACACAAATGGCACCCACCATGGGGCTTTAAGCCTCATTTCTAATGTTTTAATCTTAATATTTTGTGTGTTTTTCTTTGTTCTTTGTGCTATTTTGTAGAAAACAGGAGAAGAGCCGCCTATGCAATATTCAGAGCCGCTTGTGAACAATAAAACACCGCCTACGGAGCTTCTTTCATCTCTGTCTTTCATTCTTCAGCCGCGTGCTAGATAAAGTGTGCCACCTGGTAGATAAAGTGTGCCGCTAGATAGATAAAATGTGTCACCTACTATTTTTCAAGAGCCGCTTACCAGCAAAACTCGGTTGAGTTTTACACTCTCTGTGCCGCCTGTTATTTTTGTTTAGCCACCTGTGATTTGTTTTAAGCCACTTAATAGGATTTAAAAGCTGCTTAGCAAGTTTATATTTATGCGTGCTAGCATTTAAATGTCACCTTTTAGCTGTTAAATGCCACGTAAATATTTTTGTTTTAAATCAGGTTTTTATTGATTGGGTCACTGATTTGACTCTCTATGTTTTTATGTCCTGCAGATGAAAAATCACCCAAAGGTGCAGAAACCAGATAAATGGGTCACAAGGCTTAGCAAAGAGGTGAGGATTAAGGTTAAGAATGACAAACAAATACATGCAGCCAATCTGTTAGAGAGTTTATTTGAGGAGGAACACTTGTATGGTTACTACATTAAAGTGTTTTTTGCTTACAAACAAAAATTTCCCACTCTTTAATTGATTTTAGTGCCTAGTTCTTTAAGCTTTGATTTAATAAGATTTTCATTAAAAGAGCTTTTGGGAGGGAGTTTTTTTTTTTTTTAGTTTTCCAAGTTTTCTTCACTTTGTCTCTCTTTGTGTTGACTAACTTGTTGGAGGAGCTGGAGTGGGAATGATCGCCACTAGGTGAGTGGGAAAATAAGCCAAAATCACTAAAAAATGTGCCTAGCCTTGCTAGCTTCAAAAACCAGGTATTTAGCTAATCAATCTTGCATTCCTTAACTTGTGACAAATTCTTTGAATCTAGTATAATTAGGGACACCCTACTATTTTCCATTCAAATGAGACATAGGTATATGCTCTCAACTTTTTGAAGCTGATCAAAAAGCCAAAAGTGTCAAGTTTGGGTGGTAGAAAGAAAGGGAGGATTAATTGAACCACACATCTCTTTTTTTTTTTAAGAACCTCCTTGCCAAGAGGTTGAAAATGAACAATTTTGTTTCAAGTGTTTGGAACAAAGAAAGACAATAGGGATATGCTCTTCACTCTTTGAGTGAATCAGATTCCCAAACTTGTTGGACTGAGTTCAGTTTTTTCTTTCCATATTCATGCTAGCTAAATAGAGCTTTAAAGGGCATGCCTCCTGAGAATTGCCTTACGAGGACGGTGAGAGGGAACGACCCAAAGTGGGAGATATTCACTTTTACTGTGATGTCGTCTGACCCACTATAAATAAAAACACTTTACCTTAATCGGAAAGTGACTAAAACTTGTGCAAGCCATCCTCACTTCCTCTAGTAGTCCTTCGGGATTGCACAAGATCATACTTTTGTGCATGTGGGAAGCCCGCAAGGGGGTAAAGGATCTTGTCAAGATTTAGATAGGAATAATTTGAGACCATGATAAAGTAGTAGACCTATCTTTGTAGAGCCATTGACGTTAAAAGACAAATTTTGTTGACTCTAAGGTATACTGTTCGGAAGAAATTCTTGTTCAAACCTGTAAAAACATCCAAGAACATACACTTTTAGTGTGGTTTTAGGGATATGGTACAATTTTGATGTGTGTGTTGAGCTTGTACTTTGTTTTCACACAAGAATCCTTTTTGACAAATTTGATCAAAACCCTTAAATTTTTAAATCTAGAAAATACAAAAAAATTTGATAAATTCAACTTTGATCAGCAAAGTGCCACGTACCACCATTTCAGAGCCACGTACAAATAATGTTGGGCTGCTTACAAATCATAAAATGCCACTTGAAAACAATCAACAGCCGCGTAAGCCACTGGAAAGTGTCTCACATCAACATTTCAAAACTGCCTATCAACAGGCAAACGTCGCCTACTAACTGCAGAGTGCCGTGTACAGAGATTCTAGTGACCACGTACTAATAAGTAAAGGCCACCTACACGCAGGTAAGAGCTGCCCAAAAATTTAAAAGGGCAAACAGTGGGTATATAGGGGTTGAAAATAAGAAAATTTAATTTTTGGATACCCTTTTGGATGTTTTACCTCTGTGAATACTTAACTGGATCAGAATCTGCCATTATTGGGCATTTTGCAAATTTATCCATAGATTGATCATTTAAGCAAGTTAAAAACCTAAGATCTTCATTTGATATATGTTAATGCCAGTTTTTACTCGATCCCATTATATCAAGACTACCCTATAACTAGACGAATCTTATCTAAGGAAAGAGTGTCCTTTTTCAGGTGATCCTTTTCCTTCAAGGCCCTTACAAGAACCCATCAAGGAAACAAAACCAAGAATGTTTTTTCCATTTGGCCATATCGATCCCGATCAAATTAACCATGCAAACAAGGATATGAACAATCAGGGAAATGTTGATCCTAACAACAAAGGATCCAACAATAATACCAATGGAGGAACAAACATGGACCCTAACAATCAAGGGATGAAAAATACCAACAATGGGGGTAACATTGACCCTAATGATGAGGAGTTAACCTATGAAAAAGTTAATTAAGCTATGCAAATCCCTTTCTTCTTGAAACTTATGGAAAAAGTGTTGGAAAAAGACAAGGAGAAGTACTTCTTAGACCTAGCACAAATGGGTCTCAAAATTCCACAAGATTATGATGTCACCAAAATCAAACAAGTAGAAGTTGAGGCTAATTCCATTAACATTATGAACAAGAAATTCCAACTTTTATAGATGCAATTGGACACAATAAAACAAAGTGGGGCTCCTAAACCGTTTTCTATTGAAGCTTTGTGTCCATTTCCATTTGATAAGTCTTTAATCATGATACCATTTCCAACAAATGCTATTTATCCTAAATATGAAAAATATGAAGGAACATCTGATCCTCAAGATCACTTAAGGGAATTTTGTGCCCTAAGTCTAGAGTTCATGCATGAGACAACTTACCTTATGAGGTTATTCCCTAGAAGTTTGGGAGGTATGGCAATGGAGTGGTTTTCAAAGTTACCCTCTGACATTCGAACCTTTGAGGAATTGGCCTCCAAGTTTGTAACTCACTATTCCTATAACATCAAACATGAGTTTAAAATGCTTAATCTATGAAACACTAAACAAAGAGAAGGAGAGGGATTCCTACTTTTCCTACAATGATGGAGAGCGGTATTTGCTAGATACCCTCGGAGTGTACTCAAAAAGGAAAATATGGATATTCTTGTAAATAGCTTGAATCATGAAATGAACTATTGATTAAGGCTAAAATGTCCTAGATCATTCCAAAACCTAATTGAGAATGAGGTGACAATGGAGGAGGTATTGATAAAAAGTGGGGAAATCAAGCTTTACAAAGATAACAAGAATAACAACAACAATAATACCTCCAACACTAATCAAAATCAAAATTCCAAAAACAACAACAACTGATTTTGGACAAAGAATAACAACAATAAAGGAGTGGTTAATGATGGAGTGGTAGAGGCTAACACTTTAAAGGCTGCCCCTTTCAATCTCACTCAAAACTCAGCTCAAGCCAATAATGTGAATCAGGCACCCAAAGTGCCCTTCAACAGCAACACTCATAACAACTTTGGGAATAATCAAGGGACTCCCAAGCCTAAACCTTTCTTTGCACCTACACCCAAAAGGACATTCACTAATTTGGGTGAACCATTAGAGAATTCATTAAGGATACTTATTTTGAATAAACTTATTGATCTACCAAAGGCTCAACCATATGAACCTCACATCAAGCCAAACTGGTGGAATGAGAACAACCATTGTGACTATCATCGAAATAGGGGACATAAGACCAATGATTTCTTGCATCTCAAACATGTGGTACAAGATCTCATAGACAATGGGGTGATAAAAGTGGATGGCCCTCAAACTAATGAAGATCACACAGCCTTTAAAACTCCTTTCTATAAATATGAAAAAGGAGAATCTTCCAATTCAAACAATGGAGGAAATAGTGAAAATAATGCAAGAGGCAATCATAATGTTAACTTTTCTCATACTTATGACAATACTATTAACATTGTTGTGATCAAAGATCAACCTATTTAAGGGTCCGCTAATGCCATCACAAGGGGGCAAGCCTCAAAGGTTACCCTACAAGGGGGTAATCCTATTACTATTGGCCCTAAGACACCAACTATTTTGGCTAAACAAACACCACCCACAACAAAGCCATATAGTTTGGTGGATCAATAACAAAAGACTCCAGCCCAAATATCAATTTTGGAGTTGTTAAAATTATCTCCTAATCATGAGGAGATCCTGGAAAAGGCCTTATGTGAAACCATTGTTCCTATAAACTTGGAGGAAGACAAATTTCAGAACATGGTAGGGCATGTCATAGCCCCTCATTGTCTTTCCTTTTTAGAGCAAGATGAAATGTCTATCACACATCCTCAAAACTTACCCTTGCATATAGAGGTATTAATCCAAAGACATAGGGTCAAGAGAGTTCTCATAGATGGTGGAGCTAGTCTTAATATTTGCACTTTAAACCTTGTCAAGTCATTAGGGTTATCTAAGTCTTCCATTGATCCAAAGAAGCAAATCACTATTAAAGCTTATGATGAGGAGGAAAGATCTTCAAAGGGTATGATCATTCTACCAATTCAAGTGGGACCTATCAAAAAGGATACTATATGTCAGGTTCTTGATATGAAATTGAGCTACAACATCTTACTAGGAAGGCCATGGATACATGTAATGCAAGCGGTACCTTCTACATATCACCAATGCATAAAATTTCCATACATGGGGGAAGAGATCACAATTGGAGGCGATTCAAATCCTTTCCAATATTGCAATGCCTTAAATCCAAGTCATGAATTTTATATTTCTCATAATAGGGAAAGAATCATCCCCGATATTACCATGGAAGAAGCCAAAGAGGAAAGTCCAAACCCAACATCAATTGTCACATCAACTTGTAACCCTATTCAAACTAACTCAACTACATCGACTAAGGGAAAAGAAAAGATGAGTTATGAGGGTTCAGATTCAAAGGATAATCTAGTTTAGACTTCAAAATTGAGAATGGAAAATTCTAAACCCACTAAGGAAGAAAGGGAACAAACTAAGAAATATCATTATGAAAAGATGAGTAACCTAATGAATCAATTTGAGAAACAATGCAAAATTAACTCAAAAGGGGTAGGGGAATATTCTATTTCCCTATTTGATGTACCTACATCTCCAAGGACACATGGGAAGCCATCCAAATATCATCAACCTCATAAATACAATTCCCATTTTGTAAGGGAATGTGACAAACAAGAAATGTACATAGAAGATAACGAGGTATTACAATGGCTTTATAAAGAAGATGACAATTCAGCTAATTCCAATCAAAGGGTGCAACATATCAACATCCAAACTGATCAATATGGAAAAGGATTTGATATCATGGAAAAAATGGGGTATAAGGGAAGAGGACCCTTAGGAGTTCTACATAGAGGGTTGTTAGAGCCTATTGAACCAGTTTGGAGAGCAAAAGAAGAGAAAGTCGGCATAGGTTTTCAACATAAAGGAGAAAGTTCAAGTCCCATGCATGATTTCCGTGCACATATCCATATGGTAGGTTCTGAAAGTGAAGATGATTCTAGGGATTATGAGTGGGATTCCTTGTCTAAAGAATCTTGTCATGACATAGAGGTTGATACCATTCACACTTATGCAACTCCTCCAAAAGTTGAGAATCAAGAACATGTACCTCAAAGTTTGAGTTCAACTCAAACATCAAGTGAACCTCAACAAGTCAATGTAGAACAAGCACCTCTTTTCACTCAATGGGTAGGTGAACCTTGGGTACCTTCATGGGTGGGAGATTATAACCTAGTGTTTAATCCACATGCTTTCTTTCCCATAGAAATCTTAGAGGACTCTAATGAAGAGGATTTTGATCCTTCTTCCATGGACCATCTTGAAGAAGCACATGTCATAGACCATGACGATACAATGTATGAACCATCAAAAAAATTCATGTTCTTAACTCCTTCAAGTGAAAACCCATCCAATGATTCCTTCTCCTTAATGTACCCCGAAGTTATTGATTGGGAACTTTCCAAGCCAAATGACTTACTCTACTTCCCAAATGACAATGCAATGACCTTATACCTCAATGCAGTTGAACCCAATTCTTCCACCAATGAATTTACTCTAAATATGATAATAGGGGTAGGTGTTCAACCTATTAATCCAAAAAATTAAGAGAAAATATACAAAAAAATGAGGTCTAGTGGTGAAAACCACCATGTGGCAGTGTCGGATGTTTCTGAAGGTGAAAACCCAACTGTGGCACCTAAGGGAGAGAGGTTGGACACCTTACCAGCTCACGAAGATGAAAGATCACCTATACTTATTGAACCCATAGAAAAGGTTAACATTGGAGCAGAAGAGGATCCTAAATTCATTCACTTAACAACTTCTTTGAGTCCTTTGGAGAGAGAAGAATTCATTGCATTCTTTCAAGCAAAACAAATCAACTTTGCATGGTCATATGCTGATATTCCTGGATTAGATCCAAGTTTCATAATGTGAAACCAGGGTTTAAGCCCGTCAAGAAGAAGTTGAGAAAAATGCATCCACATGTAGCCCTTTTAGTCAAAGAAGAATCAGAGAAATTACTAAAAGCAGGATTCATAAGAGTAATAGCATATGCTGAATGGATCTCCAACATTGTATCGGTTACCAAACATGATAAAACCATAAGAGTTTGCACAGATTTAAACCTTGCTTGTCCAAAATATGACTTTCCATTACCTAGCATTGATGCTATTGTGGATCTCACTGCAGGTCATTCTATGTTTTCACTTATGGATGGATTTAGTGGGTATAATTTGATTCGCATTGCACCTGAGGATCAAGAGAAGACAACCTTTACATGCCCATGGGGTACCTTTTGTTGGAATGTAATGCCCTTCGGTCTCAAAAATGCCGGAGCCACTTATCAAAGAACAATGACTACCATTTCCCATGACATGATGCACACCTTTATGGAAGATTATGTGGATGACATTATAGCTAAGTCACATAAAAGAAAAGATCATTTATCCATACTTGAAAAGATTTTTACAAGGCTAGAACAATTCAAAGTAAGACTTAACCCAAAGAAATGTGCTTTTGGAGAACAATCTGGAAAACTCCTAGGGTACATTGTTTCAGCAAAAGGCATTGAAGTAGATCCTAAAAAGGTACAAGAAATAATGGACATGGACATTCCAAAGAATATTATTCAAATGAGGTCACTTCAAGGAAGGCTTCAATCTATAAGAATGTTCATTTCTTAATTGGCGGAAAAATGTCATTCTTTCACCAGATTACTACATAAAGACACCATCTTCACATGGGATGAGGAGTGTGATAAATCCTTTACATTGTTGAAAACATAGTTAATGCATCCACCTATCTTGATGTCACCTATTCAAGGAAAACCTTTGTTACTCTATATTTCAGCAACAGAAAGATCTTTAGGAGTCTTATTGGCACAAAAGGATGATGAAGGAAAAGAAAGGGTTATCTACTACTTAAGTAGAACATTGATCAAGTATGAGTTAAACTATAGCTTCATGGAAAGGGCTTGCCTAGCAGTGGTATTTGCCTCTCAAAAGTTAAGACATTATATGTTGTTGCAAAAGGTGAAGCTCATAGCTAAGATTGATCCCTTAAAATACTTACTTAGCAAAACAACTTTAACTAGAAGGATTGAAAAGTGGGTCATGGTACTTAGTGAATTTGACATTGAATATGTTGATAGGAAAGCAATCAAAGTTCAAGTTATAGCCGATAAGTTGGCTGAATATCCTCAAGAATCTACACATCCTATGCAAGTGGAATTCTCGAATTCTGAAATTGTGAATGTAGAAGCTAAGACATGGACTTCATACTTTGATGGATCTTATACCCAAAATGGTAGTGGAGCAGGCATTATTTTGATTACACCACAAGGTTATACAATCCCAAAATCTTACAAGTTATTGTTCCCTAGCACCAATAATATAGCAGAGTATGAAGCTTTGGTCATAGGAATCAAGATGGCCTTGGAATGGAATGTCACAGAATTACAAGTCTATGGGGACTCTCAGTTAGTCATTAATCAATTTAATGATGAATATAATACTAAGGATAAAAAACTGATGCCTTACAAGAAATTGGTGGATGATTGGAAAAGGTACTTTGCTTTGATCACTTTTGAACAAATTCCAAGAGACAAGAATAGAGCAGCGGATGCAATGGATACCTTGGCATCTTTACTTCAAATGCCCGATCAAAATGAAAAGTATGAGTTCTTGGTGGAAGAATTGGTTAAACCAACATTTGACCTACCTGATACCCAAATTATTTCCCTTTTAAATGGACATGACTCACCATGGTATGGACCCATCTATGCCTACCTAAAAGATCAAACCCTACCTATAGACCAACCTCGTGCTCAAAAGTGAAATTTCATAAGACAAGTGGCCCGTTATACCATCCTTTCTGACACATTGTATCGTAAAGGTCTTGATAGGATGCTCCTTAGATGTCTAGAGGAAGATGAATCCAAATTAGCTTTAAAAGACGTCCACGAGGGTATTTGTGGGTCACATTTGAGTGGTTTAAACCTAGCTAAGAAAATCCTATGTATGGGGTACTTTTGGCAAACCTTAGAAAGAGATGCTTGTCAATATGTCAAAGTTTGTGCAAAATGTCAATACCATAGAGACCTGATCCATGCACCAGCATGAGAATTACACCCTTTTTTCACACCATGGCCATTCTATCAATGGGGTTTTGATTTAATTGGCATGATTTATCCACCTTCTTTAAATGGACATAAGTATATAATCACAGCAATAGAGTACTTCACTAAATGGGTTGAAGTTGTCCCTTTATCAACTGCCACAGGGAAGCAAATTTCCATGTTTATCCTAAATCATATCATTTGCAGATATGGAATTCCTCATGCCATCATCACGGATAATGGAAAACAGTTTAAGAACAAAGATGTTGATGAAATTTGTGATACATTCCATATTACACATCACTCTTCATCCATTTACTATCCCCAAGGTAATGGACAAGCAGAAGCTACCAACAAGAACATCCTTAAAATCCTTAAGAGATCCATTAGCAAATCAGGAAAGGATTGGCATCTTCAAATCAATCCGACGTTTTGGGCCTATAGGACTAGTATTCGAACCCCGACAGGAGCTACACCTTTTTCATTGGTTTATGGGGCCGAAGCTGTTCTACCTTTAGAATTTGAAATGCCATCCCTAAGAGTCTCATTGCATGGATTAATAATGGATGAAGATTATAGAGTTTCCCGCCTTCAACAATTGGAATTGTTGGAGGAACATCAAACTCAAGCCCATGACCATTTGAAAGTGTATTAGAACCAAATTTCAAGGAACTATAACAAGCATATCAAACCAAGAACCTTTCAAGTAGGAGATCTAGTATTGAGAGAAAATCCAAAAAAATAGGCTCATAGAGAAAAGAAAGGAAAGTGGGAAGCAAATTGGCTTGGTCTTTTTGTCATTGTTTCTTCATTTGGAATGGGGACCTACAAATTGGCTGATTGTGATGGTGATGAATTGCAATAGCCTATCAATAGCATTCATCTTAAGAGGTTCCACACCTGATTCAGAGGAACGAGTATAAGTTGAAGTATCAGATGAGTCAGCATCACTTTTGTACATGGAAAAATTCAAAAATACCAAAAAAATGAGAAAAGACCAAAATACAAAAAAAATTAGAAAGTTCAAAAGCCAAAAAAATTTGAAAAAGAGAAAAAAGTGCCTTGGTGAAAACCTAGCAATAGGCATCATTGCTAGCAAAAAAAAGCAAAAAAGAGAAAAGGAGCAATAAACCCAAGAGGTGAAAACTTGGAAACAGGCACCTTTTGTCCCTTAGGTCTTTCCTAGTTGCATTTGTACATATTGTGTTTCATCATCTCACTTGTCCATATCCTCATTGCATCCGTCATTTGTGCATCATCCTAATAAAGTCTTAGAGTTGCATCTTTTTGTCGCCTTGTAAGTTCAGTTTCCCTCAGTTTCACATTGGTCGCATTTATCACTTGGGGGCATGCATCATAAATTTATGTTACCAACCAGATTCAATAGTGCAACATCTTGGTCACACATCAGAAGCAGATTTTTAGATTCAGAAGAGTGATTTTTGGAACCTTTGATGGATATCATTGTTCAACCCTAAACAATTCAATCACATAACATGATCCTTGAGTTTCATTGACTTATTTTATCAGGATTAAAAGTTGACATACCCTAAATGATCAGACTGTCTGGAATTCTTATTTGAAAATCTTGATACATTTTACAAACACTTAGAAATTTTTGATAAATTTTTCATTGACCTTTTTTAAGTCATGTTCTTTTTAGCTAATCGATGATGTTTCGACTAGATTGACAATGATAGAGACATGATGTTTTCTTAAGCTTCTGATTGACTATTTTGAGGAAGATCCTTTCACTTATGTGAATTAGTTTTAGGACATGGGCATCAAAGAACCATAGAGGACATTCATATGGGAAGGAGGGTTAACCTTTGTTTTTTTACGCAAAAGGATACCTTGGCTATTTAGATTTTCCATATCTTAATACAAACATCCACTTGCAACATTGAATCTGATTAAACTGTTGGTAAACAGATTGTCCTTCTACTTATCCTCCTTTAGTTTGCCCAATTTGTAATGAAGAACAACTTTACACAACAATTGGGAAACTGTTTCTGAGAATATCTAGTTTCCCTTTGAATTAAGATACATCTCCCTATGTGAATGATATTCAATGAATTATGTTTCAATTCTAATTCCTACTACAGGTATGTTCTTATCTAGAGAACAGCAGAGGAAAATTGAGTTTCACCCAGGCAAGTGAAATCTCAGGCAAGGTCTAAATGCAAGGGTGTTATGTTTATGGTCTTCACAATCTTATGACTCCCACAACATAACAGTATGAAAATGCAGATTATGAAAATATGAT
>MU223769.1:2115676-2145897 GCA_018584345.1 Thuja plicata | reverse complement strand
GTTATAGTTATGTAATTATATCACATTGCCCATCTTGTTCGGCCTGTCAATCACCATGCTTAGATCCAATGTCAATTGAAGGATATCAAGCATAACTCCTCACATCTGCAATCACAGCTCTGTCACTACATCATCTATATGAAGAGTCTTCTCTGATTTCTTATGAATGCCTAGAAATTATGATTCCCAATCATTCTCCTGCTTGAAAAAGATCACCAATAGGAGCACATTATCCTTGCCAGGTTGGGATCTATAACCTACCCAAAATGAAAAGACTTTTAGATAACCCATCTGGCTTAAAGAAGGAAAGGTAGGGGCAGGGAAACCCGGCAAGAATTTCCTACCTAAGGGAGACCTAGACCTAGACTCAAACGAGACTAGACTTGACTATGACTTCAAAATCCTCCACTTTGACAGCATGAATACAAGATGAAAAGTGGGGCAACATAAACCGGTATTTATACTCCCATAGTTGGTCATTCAACTAGTGAGGGTTGTACTTGGTTTTGTAGAAGGGGTTACCACATGAGAGAAAGTCATATTCATATTCCTATGGTCGTAATGGCACCAGTAAGGATTGTATCGACTCCTAGTTCCATAATGCTCTATGATGAAAATATATCTCAGTTTGCATTTCTTTCACAAACCTCAAGGACAATTAGTTGCATTGCATCTACATGTTAATTAATTGCATCTTCATTTTAGATTAATTTCATCTTCATGTTAGATTAATTGCATTCTCCAAGTTAGTTTTAAAATGGCTTTCCTTTCTAGCAACTTTCCAAGAACAAGGGGGGAATTAAATTTGACAAACACTTCATCAAATTTAAAGGTTTCAAGTCATCAATATGAGATTTTCCTTTGCATTCATAATCATTAATCATTAATCATTATATATTCATATCAAGTGAAAAGAAAAGAAAAGAAAAGAAACATTATTCATTATTCATTTATTCGTATCATTTAGAATTGCATATCATAAGTTAAAATTGCATACATCCAAAAATCAAAAATATAGTTGCATTCATTTATCATAGCACTAAGTATTGCATCCATTGCATTGCATAAATCCATACATCACGGTTCAATCAGAAAAGCATATAGAGCATAAGTTGCATTAACATCATTTGCATCCATTTATCTATGTCCTACTCTAAGACATTGCATCCATAGCATAATAGAACTAAATGCATCATAGAAACATGTAGATATGCATAAAAGGAAATATCATAACATCATCAAAGGAGGAATCAAAGATCATCATAGATAAATGTCCATCATCAATGTCTATAACATACATTACTACATCAAAGGTACATTAACAAAATGATCCATACATCAAAGTCCTGATCAAAAATACACATGATACATCATCAATGCCATATCCAGATATCATGGATGCCAATCTGTCTCATGACCCAGTAGGGGCACCTGATCCATCTCCAACTAAACCTATGCCTGAACCCCCTGCACCATTGGGATCCCTATCACCTGCTCTATCTTGTGTACTGGGAGGTTCCTGACTAGTGCTCTCACTGGTAGGTAACTGAGCCAGAGTAGTCAGAAAATGATGCAGCATAGTAGAAACTTGATCTAATCTAGCAGTCACTACAGTCATCCCTACCTATAAAACCCAAACATCCTGCACTAAACCATCCACAATGGGAGGAACTGGAGGTGCCTGTGATGTTGGAGGAGCCTGAGGTGCCTGTGGCGCTAATGGAACCTAAGGTATCACTGGTGTCTTGCTGCTCTGTGGATCAACCTGTGGAATCTGTCCATTCACTGGAACCTATCTAGCCACTTGGACACGTCTATGTCTCTGTCTGGCCCAATCTGCACCAACTATCAAAGGAGCTTGACCCTGAGGTACCTATGCCTATGCTAATCTCTGTCTAGGCTGCCTGAATCTGCCACCTCAACCTCTGACATGTCCACCTCTCATCCGAGGTCCTGCAACTCTCTATACTCAAGGCACCCTAGGTGCCCTCTGAACCCTCTGTCTCTGAGGTCTCCTGCCATTATCACCATCATCACTGTCAATGTCGCATGAACCACTCTTGATACTCAGTCGACATGCCTGCATCTGCAACATGTGTCATCATATCCCACACAACATAACCCAGCTGATCAATCTGTAAACAGGCTAACCGATAGTCCACCTATGCCCCCCACATCGATCTCTTGGCCTGTACCCTGGCATAAAGAGCCATACCTTGAGGCATGTCCTAAACTCAACCGTACTGACAGAGAACTCTCCCAAAGCAAAATCTCTTAATGACTAATGGTGATCGGCTGATCATCCATCAAGGAGAAAACATATATGGTAGCTCATCATCATCCTCTCGCCAGCTCTCACAATGTAGATATGGCCTCCATATGACCTGATCTACATCATCAATAGTCCGTCTCCAAAATTCAACCTTGGCCAGACGATGCTCGACAACCATGCCATCATACAAAAATGCATACGGATATCCACAGACCCACACTCGTGCTAAAACTGGTCTTGTAATAGGGATATGCTCCCAAGTATACAACTATAATACCACTGCACCTACAGAAAGAGCTTCACTGCGCCTATAAACAACCTCATGCAGATCATGATACAACTGAGCTAATATACAAGAACCCCAATCAAATCTCCGTGGATGTGCAATCAAGTCCTCTAATATTCGGCCCCATCTGACCACAAAGCCACGTCCTCTCCTGTCTGGAAGAAGTAATCCTCCAATCACCACTCCTAACAATGCTGGCGAAGTGGAAAAATAGGTAAACTGTACCCAAGTAATACAATCATCCGCAATGGTGTTGTCTCCAAACACCTAGGTGCATACACTGCTATCATAAACTGAATCATAATACACCCGCTCTCCATGAGTCGGAATCCTCAATAATCTATAAACATCCTCGGGTGTGATAGTTGTCTCACCGAGGGGTAGATGAAATGTATTATGGTCAGAGTGCCATCGCTCTACCATAGCTATCAAAAGACCTTGGTTCAGCTGAAACCGAGGGAGATCTAGAAGAAAACTAAGACCACATCTCTTGATAGTCCGCCGCTCAGGCACTGTAAGCTCATCAACTAAATCAAAAATCCTAGACGCTACACCCCGTACCCTCAACTTACGGTAATGTTCCTACATTTTGAAAAAAAGTGAATCATATTAGTCTTTGTATTGGTGAACCATTCTACGTCAATCAAACACATCAAATCTATCTTTGCTCTAACTTGAGTGCATCAACTTATTGCTCCTAACCTCTATATCGTGAGACACAAGGACAATTTGTAATCATTTTTAATCAAATGAGATTAACCTATCAAACATTCATCAATATGAATTTTCTAATATCCTAAACACTAAGTGACATTCTAGATGAACATTTTCTAGGTTGGAATCTAATTGAGTTATCTGGACGATCGATCGAAAAGACTTCATTTATTTTCTATCTCAAATTTCAAACTTCATGGTAGGCGGCACTTTAATAAGTGTACGCGGCTTTTCAAGCCCTGCGGCATTTAAACCATTAAACATGGCACTTTAATCATTGGAGGCGGCACTTGGCTAATCAGGCGACCTTTTAAAGTCCTACATGACTTTTTAAATATCATAAGCGGCTTTTAAAATATCATAAGCGACTTTTAAAAACTAAGGTTTTTTAGGCAGCTTTTGATTATTTGGGTTACAAATTTTGCCCTAATTCTTACGCGGCTAAGGATTTCTCTTACGTAGCTTTTAAACGTGCGGAGGCGGCTTTTCTATGCCCTAAGCGGCTCTTTATCTATCCTACGTGGCTTTTCACTAAATTTTACCTAGAAAACATTATAAACATGTATTAAATTCTATTTAAAGAGCAATAAATACACTAGGAGAGTTTGAACCACTCACCGGAGGCCCATAGTCAGGAGGTCTCTGATATTGGCATGCTCGCTCGAACCTATGCTCTCGAATGGGGACCACCATTGCTGTCAATCATCAGAGGCTTAGAGCAAAATATCAATAGTAAAAAGTGAAAATGAATAGTAAATTTGGGTTTTTCAACCTATTTAACCTATTTTATCCTATTTTGTGAGATTTTTGACCCAGTCAAACCAAATTTGCGTATTCTGCACACTGGGGCATTTGTTCGACATCTTTCAGCATCATTTGTTTATCAGAAATGCAATCATCTTGGATCTATTCTATCAGTAGTATTCATCAAGTTTTTCACACCGAAGATCAATATGATTTCATTTTTGAGGGGGCGTCATCATATCATCCAACTGGGATTCTGCATCTATCTTGTATCAAATCTTGGGCATTAAAATTTCAAACTTTATCAATGAGTATCAAATCAAACTTTATCAATCATAGCATCATATCAGGGCTTCATATCAGGGTTTCATATCAGAGTTTCATATCAGGGTTTCATATCAGAGTTATCAAATAAAAGTATCATATCAGGGTTTCATATCAGGGTTTCATATCAGAGTTTCATATCAGGTTTTCGTATCAGTCAATCAGTTCATCAGTATCAAATCAACGATCAAGACATCAAGCTTTCTTTGAATCAATGCACTTCGCACATCAATTCAAAGAGGGGCATTTGTAGACACCTAAAATTGACCAGGTGTATCTCAAGCATTCAAAATTGTAAATCTCAGCCAAATGCTTTAAAATCCCATCTCAATGCAAAACAAATGGATCAAATCAAAATGGACATTTTATCAAATCAAGAGGATAAAAATCAAATCAAATTAAAAGATTAAATAATCATGAAATCAAATAATTAAATTCAAGCCTAAAGGGATTAATCAAGTTATGCAATTGATTTTAATCAATCAATTGTATAGTTCAAATCAAAAAGATCAAATCCAACCCATTCACCCTTCCATGGCTAAATTAATTAAATGATTGAGTTATTTAATTCCTAATTTCTTTGAGACAACCAACCAACTTTCCCTCCATTTGAGAACACCTCAAAGCTTTTTACTTAACCAAAGTTTGATCATGATCAACTCACTCTACCCCCTACCCTTGGGAAAATGCTATAAATACAAGCCATTTCCTTTGTGTTTGGGATCCAAGAATTTCAAGAGCAAAAGCATCCCTATTATATACATTTGGAGAGAATTTGAAGAACTTTTGATCATATTTTAGCATTTGCATAACATTTAGTATATCATGTTTAGGAGCATTTGTTGTTTTCCAACACATCTTGGAGCATTTTGAGCATTTTAAGCTAGATCTGAGCTTTGTTTATCATTTATTTCTCATTCTAGGATTGTCCTTGGGAGAGATTAAGACTGAGATCTCTCTTAAAAAATCTTAGATAGAGAACCATGAGATGATATAGATTTTTAACTTCAATTCTTAGATTAAATAGCATTTTCTTTCCATAGAATTGTTGCTTATTATCCTAATTTCATGAAGGTGTTAATCTCACACACACACACACACACACACACACACACACACACACACATATATATCATCCAAATATTCCTAGTTTAAACATGATCGTATTGATTACACAACATTACTCAATTTGATCCATTCTACTCCTATAAATCAAGTTAATTTAAATACTATAAATATTCAATTGACCCAAATCACAATTCACAATTAATGAAAGCTCACAATTTATTTTTCTTACTTCAATTCAAAAAAAGTAGTTCAAAAAGTTATTATTATTGTTTGAACATAAAATTTTCCATCTAGTAGAATTAAAACTTAATATATTTTTTCTGTTGGCAAAATGGTCATCACTCCCCTCGGGATTCATGACAAGGGACTAACTGCCTCTCGTGGATTCTATAAGTCTAGTAGTTGTATCAAACATTGACATGTTGATCTTTTGGTGCGACGACAATCACACTTGTAACAAGTGGTATTAGAGCTTGGTCACAGGTTCGAATCCCCTCAGGTAACGCTGAGGGGGAGATTGTTGGCAAAATGGTCAGTGCTCCCTTCGAGATTTGTGACAAGGGACTAACTGCCTCCTGTAGAGTCTATAAGTCTAGTGGTTGTATCAGACATTGACAGGTCGATCTTTTGGTACAACAACAATCACACTTGTAACATTTCCTACACTTATACAACCCCTCTCTTGAATATATTTGTCTAAGCGACACTTGAAGACACTTTTTTTTTTTCTTTTGACACTTATTAATCCTATGTGAAAATTTTTATAAATACACCTAAAGAGTAGTATCTCTTTATATCTTTTCAAGATATACTTAAGATATCTATACCAATCAAACATTACTATTTCGAACATGATTGTATTGGTTACCTAATATTACTCAATTTGATCCATTCTACTCCAACAACTCAATTGAGTTTAGATCAGTTAACATCCAATTGACTCAAATTACAAATATCACTTAAATAAAACTTATTCTTACTTAAATAAATGAAATTTCTATAATTCATGATAGATTAACTGAAGAGTTTATAAATTTAACCACATAATCTTTGGTGAAATTTTGTTACATGATCAAATTCAAGACTATCAACTTATGAAAAAGTGTTTAGAATATGATTGTATTGGTTACCTAACATTACTCAATTTGTTCCATTCCACTCCAACTAATCAATTAAATATAAATTGTTAAATTCCATTGTCCCAAATCAACACTTAAATAAAACTTTTTCTTACTCAAATACATGAATTTCCACAATCCATGATAGGTTAACTTGATAGTTTATGGATTTGCCTATGTAAATGTTGATGCAAAATTGTATACATGATCAAATCCGAAAATAGTAAGTTAAGAAAATTTGTTCCAAATGTGATTGTAATTGTCACCTAATATTACTCAATACAATCCATTCTACTCCACCAAGTCAATTAAATATAAATTATCCAACATTCCATTGACCCAAATCACACTTGAATAAATCTTATTCTTACTTAAATACATGAAATTTCCACAATCCATGATAACTTAACTTGATAGTTTATAGATTTGACCATGCAAATATTAATATAAAATTATTCACATGATTACATTTGAAAATATCAAGTTATGAAAATTTGTTTCAGATGTGATTGTAATTGTTCCCTAATATTACTCAAGTTGAACCATTCTACTACAACAACTCAATTAAATATAAATTATTTAACATTCCATTGACCCAAATCAAACTTAAATAAACCTTATAACTCTTACATGGAATTTCCACAATTCATAATAGAGTAAATTGATAGATTTTGGATTTGATAACATTGATGTAAAAAAACATATGATAAATCCAAAAATGTCAAGTTATGAAAATTTTCTTTGAATATGACTAATTGTTACCTAATATTACTCAAGTTCATTGTTTCTACTCCAATAAGTAAATTAAATATAAACTATTTAACATTCCATCAACCCAAATCACAATTAAATAAACCTCATTCTTACTTTTCAAACTCAAAAAATGATTAAAGTCCAATAGGGTTGAGCTTAATTGGTCAAAACATCGGGCTCTCATCGTGGAGACCTAAATTCAATTCCACATAGGGACATCTAAAGTGGAATCCTAAGATGTGACTCTTGGTCTTTATAGTTGCCTTCTAATATGGAGGTGGTCTCTAAATAAAAGTAGATTTCTAGGTAGTCACTCTTGATCTTCCATAGGCAATTTTTAGTGTGTTTTCTCGTGAGGAACTTGTATTGCTCTCATGTTGATGGTCAAATGAACAAGATATTTTTAATAAATATGCAATTTTGGTTTTTTTAAATCAAAATAATCTAACGTAATAGAATCAAAATTAAATGATATTGTCAATGGGCCCTTGGTCTATTGGTGAAGTTGAATGACTCCAATTGAGCTCACTAGGGATCAAGTCTTGTTGAGTGCAAGACTTTGACATCATAAGAGATGAGGCCAAGATCATGCCCTGGGTGAATTTGGCAGAATAGATACCCCTTTGATCCTTAGCTCTTAGGCGAAGAGGTTTCAAGCCATAGACTCGTGCTCCTATAATAGGTAAGTAAAATTAATTTGTGAAAGTCCTCACTGAAATGGTGTGCTTCGCTTAGGGGAGAGGACCTAGTAACTGTTAGGGGGTCCAATAACCGTGACCTTTTGTCATGTTGACCCCCCAATACTAATACTAAAGGAGCCCCAAAAATAATAACACATGTTCCAATAGTTGATCACACATGTACTAATAGCCAATCATTTTTTACCTTTTTTGGTTGGTAATTGGCCCATTTGTGCACAACTATTGAGACATTTTGTAATGACTACTAGGACATTTGGCCACAAGTACTGATATTTTTGAGCGAACGACTATTCGTGCAAGAGCATAGCAGGTATCAGGTGACACTTTGAAAAGGCCATTTTTTTACCATTATGTGTTCTACGGTCTCTACAAAGAGATCCACGAATACCCAAAAGCTGAAACCTTAGTTTTAAACAATTATTTCAAATATGAAAATACACTGAAAAATCATCGAAATCCAACTTACGATTTAGGATATATAGATGCACGAAGTTAGCCTCAACGACTAATAGATCGCCTCCCCTACACTCACAATCTAAACTTTAATAGAAATATATAAATTTAATGATATTTATGAACCACAAATTTTCCACACTAGTACAACCCCTCACTTCATATTCAAATGCTTACTCTTGCAACCGAGGGGACCAGTCTAACCTAGCAAAACTTCTCACACCACACCATAATGACAAAGCCCGGCCCACTAGACTTTGAACAAGTCCCATGACCATGTGATGACCAGAGAAACCCAATACTATTTTACCACTTCACATCATAAGGTCAAACACTTCCCCTAGAGACAAAGAATTCTTTCCCAATAAATATTACCTACACCCGCACTAGGCAGACAAAGGTCCCTACCCTTAACTACCTAGACCGCAGAGGTGTGCAGATGACACGTGGAGAGTGACTTCATAGAAGCATTAAAAATAAAAAGAACGTAAGATGTCGGGGAGTAAGTGTTTACGAGGACTGTGTTGCATGAGCAGCATGCAACATAAAAAACAAACAAACAAACATTTCCATTACAGCCTGAATTAGAATTAAAAGAGCAAATACAATGATTACGTTGTTTCCTGAAGAGCGTGCCAGCGCTTTTCTGTTGCCTGACAGAAAACGTGCCTGCCGCCAGAACCAGCCTTCCCGGCAACGGTACAAAATCCCGGCGTATCTTCCTGTACTGCCGACGTGGTCACATGGGCTCGTGTAGTCGCTGTCACAACTAGTTTACCCTGCTCGTCCGACAGTTACTCCCGTTCCGTCATGTCATCTTCGGTAAAATCTCCCTGCATCTCCGCTGCTTTCTTTAATATCCTTTTCACATTTACTGTACACTTCATAATTACTTTCACCCCGTGCCGGGAGGGGGGGTGAACTGAAAGGATGTCACTTGACGGACTGGAAAAAGCCGAACGGAACGGACTGTACTTTCCGACTGCTTGCACGTGACAATGCTTAAAGTAGAAACGAAGGAACTTTTAAATTTATTAGCCATGCGCCGCTTTGTTTTTAATAAGCGCGCCGAGCGACACGTGTCGGTGTGTTGGACGAGATTTTTTGAATTGATGACATCGGCACGGATGTGACGGAGAGTGATGATGATGATGATGGATATTAGACATTGGATGCTTTGATCTTCATCTGCGGCTGAGATTCGATGAATTATTACGGCCGATCTAGTCCGTCCACATCGTTTGCTATTTTTTAACTGCTGTAGCTCTCTGGGCAATTTTGTACTTGAGTTATCTCCTTTGTCAAGGTTTTAAAAGTGAGAGGGATAAAGTTGAAGTTGATTCTCTCTTACACATTTATTAACGAGGGAGAAAAGTGAAGAGAGCCGCATTGTGTTGTCTTGTCCAATTATACATCCATTGTCTTGTCAATAGTGAGGTGCTCACGTTGCTTTCTAGAACCCACAATGACAATCAGTTCCCCACTGGTTTTAACTTCTTTCTACATGGGTTTCATGGGGGGACTCTATTTTTTATTACGAAGTGGTCTAGAGTGGGGACCTTGATTAGTTTGGAATCCCCTTTGCCTAAATCTAGGGTGATTAGATCATTGCACACAATAAGCTTAATGTTAATCTAGGTTTAATTAAGTGGATGGGGTGATGATTTGAAAAGATGTTTGAAAATGAAATGTAAGTTTGGAATGCCTTTGCATAAATCTAGGGTGAATAGATCATTGAGACAATAAGGACAATGTTAATTTAGGGTGAATAGATCATTGAGACAATATGGACAATGTTAATTTAGGTTTAATTAAGAGGATGTGGGTGATGATTTGAAAATGAAATGCAAGATGGGATGGTAAATTGAACCTTAGATCAATGGAGACAATAAGTACAATGTAAATTTAAGCTCAATTAAGTGGGTGGGGTGATGATTTGAAAAGATATTTGAAAATGAAATGTAAGATAGGGTGGCAACTTGAACCCTAGATCAATGGAGACAATAAGTATGATGTAAATTTAGGCTTCATTGAGTGGATGGGGTGATGATTTGAAAATGTATCTTGAAAATGAAAGGTAAGATGGGGTGATAAATTGAACCCTAAATCAATGGAGACAATAAGTACAATGTAAACCTAGGCTTGATTGAGTGGACAATGTGATGATTTGAAAATGAAATGTAAGATGTGGTGGTAAAATGAACCTAGATCAATTTACAATAATTACAATGTAAACCTAGACTTGTATAAGTGGATGGGGTGATAAAATGAAAAGATATTTGAAAGTGAAATGTAGATGAGGTGGTGAATGGAAAAGACATTTGAAAATGAAATTGCAAGAGATAGGAAGGTTCATATGTCATGTCAATAATGAAATATGCATGTTGAATATGAATGTGATTAATTTGTTTTAGTTTAAAATTTGTCTTTGGCAATGTCTTGAGGTATGTGGGCTCAAGGACATTGGATGGTAAATATGTACATTGGTCAAAATTCATTATATTTTATAGCTTCGTGTCTTTAGCATATTTATTGTAATTGGATGGTGAATATCTACATTGGTCAACATTCATTATGTTTTATAGCTTTATGACTTTAGCATATTTATTGCTATAGACTTGCATAAGTCCAAACTGATAATCGATAACACTGAACATTCATTATATTCTATAACTTTATGTCTTTAGCATATTTATTGCTTTAGACTTGCATAAGTCCAAAACTTATGTGATTCGATCTTGAGTTAAGGAGGCTTAGATGGCATGTCAATGATGAATTATAGATGTTGAAGATTTACATGATCAAAGCTCATATAATTTATAATTTTGTATCTTCGCCATATTCATTATCTTTTACTTTGCATATATGCGAATCAATCTTGAGAAACAAAGTTTAGATCTCAAATAAAAGATAACATCTGGATTTTGAATATGTATACAATAAAATTTCATTAAAGCTTATAATTTTGTGTTCTGGACATACTCATTGTATTATACTCTACATAGATCCAAAATCCTCTATACTTCTAATCATTTTTTGTTTTTGTTTTGGACATATTCATTGAATTATACTCTACATAGATCCAAAATCCTCTATACTTCAATCTTGAGAAAGGAGGCTTAGATATCATACGAATGATATCATATGGATGTTCAATATGTACATAATCAATTTTTTATAGTTTACAGTTTTATGTCCTTGATATGTTCATTGTGTTAGACTTTCAATATACCCCAAAAATGCATGTGCTTAATCTTGATATAGGGGGGCTTGGATGGCACATTAATGATGAAATTTAGATTTTGAAGGTATAAATGATCAATATTATACTTTATAATTTTATGTATTTCAACATACTTAAATATTGTATTAGGCTTCACATAGATCCAATATCTGATGTGCTTTAAGCTTGACACAAGGAGTCTTGAATCTCATATTAATGATGAAGTATGGTTGTTGAAGATGTACATAATCAAATCTCATTTTATTTTATAATTTTATATCTTCATAGTACTCATTGTCTTGTACTCTATATCAATCCAAAACCTCATGTACTTCAATCTTGAGACAAGGAAATTTAGATCTCACACTGATAATAGATTTGGATGTTGAACATGTACATGATCAATTTATCATAGTTAATAATTATATGCCTTTGGCATATTTGTTGTCTTAGGCTTTACATATACCCAAAATCTTGTGTTCCATGCTTGGGATAGGGAGGCTTAGATTTCACATTAACAATGAAATATGGAAGTTGAAGATGTGCTTTATGTTTTTGTTATAGTGTATGATTTTATAGTCTTGACATATTCATTGTCTTATACTCTACATATACACATATACCTTAAATCTTACGTGTTTCAACCTTGAGATGTGGAGGCTTGTAGTAGACACCTAAAATCAATCATAACATTTGACATTTTTACCCCTATTCATCTATTTCCTTAGCCTCTTTATTAAGTATTATTTAATTAATATTTACATTATGTCATTCTTCATCTAAATTGATTTCCTCTATCACCCGCTAGGTTAAACCTAAAATAAAAAAAATACTTTCAAATATTTACCTATACCTATCCCTACCTCTATCCTCTATTCTCTAGAAAATATACATATTTATTTTTATTTATTTAATTTATATCCCTCATGCCACATCCTCCATTCATTTCTATTGAATTCCTTACCTCACATTATGCTAATCTAATCCTTCATTAACATGTGCACATTCCTAATCTATGTTAGTCCACTTCAAATCCAGATATGTCACCCACTTTGTCCTTTCAATATTAAAATTTCCCCCTTTTGAAAAAGTGATAAAATTAGTGTGTCATAAATCTTATAAATCTAATGTATTTAATTACTTCTAATATTATTTTTAAATCATTTATAAGAGGTGGTAGATTCAACATCACTAGTAAATACTTTTTACCATCATGGTTTCACCATTGTCATTAAAGTTTGACTATCTCAAGAACTAAATTCACCAAGGGTCAGTAACTAATTTGTCAAGCATTGATTGACTATTTATCAAGACAAATTATTGGATGTTGTTATGACTATTCTATTGAGTTCATTGAGAATATGTTGGCATTGTTGTCATTGATGTCAAAACCTTTATACCATTGCATATCTGTGTTGGTTGGTTGTTGGCAGTTTTGGTTGGATGCCTGTTGGGTGCCGAAGAGATATAAGTGGTTCGGCTATATGAATATAGATTCAGTTTGGGAAAGTTATGGACTATGGTGTTGGATGTACTTGTTCCTATTATTGTAATTCATCTCTTTGGTATATCTATGTGTTTTGGTGACTGCAGATGAATGAAGTTTTGGTTGGTACTTATTGACTACTGAGTTTTAGAGATCTTCCAAGTATCCCTGCTACTTGGACATTCTTGTAGTTCATCAGATGATTTTAGTACAATAGTTATATTTTGTGTTTTGATAGATTCTAACAGGTTTCATCTATCGGTTGGTTCAGAATTTTTGTTGACCAAGTCATGGACTTAGTTATGGTGTTTCGTCGGTTCTAAAATTAACATATATTTGGTAATTGTGCTATGTAACATACATATATTAAGGGTGACATATCTTTAGGTCCTATGGTAATGTGGTATGAAGAATTTTATGTATGACCTATATTTAATATTGGTGGCAGCATGTTAAATATAATTGTAATATCTTTTGTATTGAAGCTGACATGTTTTGTGGCTTGGTTGACATATGTAATTATCATATTAGATATTTATATAAACAAATAAATCATTTTCTATCTGACTTGGGGGAGTGTATGTGTGTGTGTGGGTATGAAAATTTGTGGCAACAGTATGAAGCATAAGGAAGTTGAGCAAAGTGTTACTGTGATGTCAAGAGAAGGCTTTACATACTATGTTGCAAGAACTTGGTGTATGCTGATAGAAGATCTATACCATATCTACTACTATCAGTGATTACTGTGCTATGAATTGGAATTATTTTATGCATAGGCAGATGCAATTCTATTAGTTCACTTTTTGTCAGTAAAAATTTTTCTATTGGAAATGAGCCTATTTTTATCAACAGTTTGCCTTTCTTATTTCTAGGTAGTTAGCCCAACTGATAGTAAGCCAAATAGTAGTGAGAAAACCAGTAGTGAGCCCTTGTAAATATTACCTTAACCAGTGTCACCTTAACCGATGTTTACTTTCATGAGAATTAGTTTCTCTGTGGTTTTTACCATGTTGGGTTTCCACGTTATATTTGGTGTTAGGGTGTTCATTGTTCTTGTTCTTTCACACTTTTACTAGTCTTAATTATTTGAATGGTTTATGTGTATATAGAATCAATAAAAGATTTAGATAGTGTTGTTGAATAACCAATTCACCCCCTCTCAATTATTTAACCTATTTAACAATTGGTATCAGAGCTTGGTCCCTTGTAGATAGAGATTAACCGCTTGAGGGAGATCTAGGATGTTTGAACACATGGAATGTGAGTACTATTTTGAAAAATATTGGTAGATCATTATGAGCGATATTGAGTGCACTAAATCAGAGAATGAGGAGATGAAAGAAAATCTAAAGGAAGAGAATGCATGTATCTCAAAGTTGAGGTATCAAATTCAAAAATTCAAAACAAGGCACATGGAAGTAAGTTCAAGAATTGAAGGAGTCAATAGAAAAGGTGGCGAATCTTGAAAAGCATGAGTGATAGTAAAAATACTAAGGAATTTATCAAAGATGAGTTCAAACAAAAGTTGAAAGATTGGAAGAAGGCCGAAGGAGATATGAAGAACACTATCAATAATAAAATAGAGGAATGGAAGAAAATTGAAGAGATTCTCAAGGATATCATCAAGAAGAAGTTAGATGAAAATGAAATGTTGGATCAAGAATTAAGGAAGTTTATATTTGAAGTGAAATTGTGTGAAAGTAGCACTATTTTGGATAAAATTTTATCCCTATAGAAGAATCATAAGGACAATGAAGGATTAGGTTTCACCGGTGAGTGTTTAGATTTGAAGGACACATGAAAAGATAATATAGTTGAAGTATAAGAAAAGTATGAGGTAGAAAGAAAGGTTAGGAACTCGAATTTGTCTACAAGAAGGCATTTGATAAGGAAAATGGATGCTCAAAGGTACTTATCTTTTAACGGTTATAGTTTCATATACAAGAATTTTGGTCATAAGGCTATTGATTGTAAGATGAGGAAGGAAAAAAAGATTAAATGCTTTAATTATTATAAGTTTGGTCATAAAGAAAATTAATACAGAAGTCAAGTTTCTAATCCAGTTAGAAAAGGTGTAATAAACAATATTTTTCATGAGAATTTCTATGTGTGTCATAATTTTGGTCACAATTCTAATCAATAAAAATATAGAGTTCAGTCAGTAAGATCAAGTCAGAGGAATGCCAGTTATTTTAAATGTGGTTAGACTGGTCATTATGCTAACACATGCAAATTTGTTGATGCTCTGGTGAATTTAGTAAAGGATAATAATATTGTAGTATCAAGTGAATCTTAGAAGACAACTATGGTATGGAAGAAGAAAGATGCTGGTGAAGAGAGCTCTGTGGTACCAGATCTTGGTACTATCTATTTTGGTAATTGAGCTAAATGATTTGGCTTAGAGGAGTATTAAAATGCTATATCAGTCACATCCCCTGCTCTAAGGTGATACTGGTTGTAACTGTCTTATCTTCATTATGTTAGATGAATAATTAATGATTGTAATCATCTCACATGATTGATGTGTGCTGTACAAATGGGTTGTGTCAATGATAATTAATTTTTGACTGGATCATGGTTATAAAACTAAATTTTTGAAATCATTTATCACTTTTGCAAGAAGAAATTTAGTTTTTCATAGAGCTTGAGAGAGGTTGAAGAATAATATTCAGTTGTGAAGATGGAATCTCAATTCATTGTACGTGATACCAGTTTGATTGTGTCAAGGATATTCAAGAAGACAAAATTGAAAGAACTTGATCATAGCAGGATAAAACAATTGGAAGTCAAATTACCTACAAAAGATTTGTAGAGAGTTCATAATATTGGTTTGGATATTTGGGGATAATTTCCTTGGTTTGATGACAAGGAATTTAGCATGCCTTTTTAAGTTAGTTTCAAGATGGAAACCTAGAGTTGGATAAACCGTATGCAGTAATTGAGTTCATAAGAACTTGCATTGATATGAGCATTTCATAATACATGTGTAATGTATGTATTATCATCCATAAGATTTGCAAGATTATGAATTGACAACTCATATTGTTGAACACATCCCAAGGTTAAGAAAGGGGGTGAAGAAACCTTGATTATGAAGTTATAAAATTTTAAATCACAATTATATTGGTAAGAGAAACTGCATTGGATAATTTGTATGTTTTCATTAATGGAAACAGTTGGAATAATGGAATGGTGTGTACTGAGAGGGGAGGGGCAAATCAGTACCATTAAATTTTTTTATCAATTAACCATTAGTACTATGTTCTTGCATTACCGACCATTGATGCTTTTCTATCTTATGCATGTAATATCAAAACATAAACTTAATTGCATATAAACACTCATAGAAACATTCATGAAATGTAAGTACACATGACACAAGAATCGGTAATGCAGAAAAACTTCGTTAGAAGGTAAATATTGCGGTGGGGATGAAACCCACAAAGCTTCACTATCTGCAGAATGGAAGGTGTCGGTTAAGGCTACAAGTGTGATCACTTCTGATGATCTTACCCTACTAGGAGTAACATTTTAGACTAGTTAGGTATACTTGGTTAAGAGATTTAGCAACACTATTTAGTGTGGACTTGATTAAGAGATTTACATAAGGATTGTTAAATCCACCTTCTTAAAGGATTTCTTCTATTTGCTACAATTGTTAGAGAATAGTCAAAAATACTTGTTGACCCGATGATATGCAATCCTGAATTGCTGAATACAGATCCTTTAAGTACACAATGGATTTGTATCACCTATAGTGATTGATTAATACCTTTGTTATGCTCGATAGCCTTGAATCTTGTTCTTCATAACTGATTTCATCTTTTGTTGTCCTTTTGCATAAAACTCTATCTGATCCATAGATGTCTGTTGCGGCTAAAATCATCATGTTCTAATTGATTACTACATCTATTTATACAATATATTGACCTATTTAGGTTTCACGCTTTACAATGAAAACTCTATGATCAAAGGTTTACAACTTGATCTTGATCTCCTAGTTTGCATGTTTACAATCAGTTAGACTGATTAAAACAATTACATATGCTTTACTTGTCCCTCAAGAAATGGTTTTAAAGATAAGAATAAAGCTAAATATAAAACTCAAGTGTTTTATCTGACATGTAACTTAGATCCACATTTCTCAGAATTAAAGTTGTCTCTCGGTAGATTGGTGCTCGGGTCACTCTGTAGTGTTTCCTCGGTGATGTCTCTGTAGACATTCTACTTCTCGGGTTGCTCTATAGACTGTATGTTGGTTTACTCTATAAACTATGCTCTCGGTGTTCACTATAAACTGTGTGTCGGTGAAAACTAGTTTCGGTGTTCACTTGCACTTTAACACTTTTAGTGACCTATGTTTGTTGCCGTGTTGGGTTGCACTATAAAACTGTCTTTCGGTGATCATATTATCGATAGTTCAAAAACTATTTTCTTTGTATACTAATGATAAAATATTATCCTTTAGGATTATCAATCTCCCCCTTTGGCATTAGTATCAAAAACTGATATGTGCAAAACTGAAATGTTTAGTATATACACCAAAATGTTTACCTTGTCAATATGACCCCCCCTATGTGCATGCCTCGGTGTAGTGTATAAATATGTATGTATATGTTACATTTTCCTTTATACATATAATATTCCCTCTTTTATCATTTCCCCCTTTCACCTTATCATTTCCCCTTTCATATTATTTCCCCTTTTATCATATCATTTCCCCTTTTTTTTGAAACTAATGACAAAGGTGTAATACTTACAACTTGTCAAAAATGTGGGAATGAGATTTTTGAATGTCCTCCATTTGCTTCTACCATTGCTCTTTGAGGTGTTCCAGGGCCATTTTCTCCAATGTTATGCTGGCGTGCATGTCATAGATACTATCGGTGATAGACATCTCTGGGGTGGCAATTAGTGTTCTTGCCGAAGTCATGTGTTGTTGCAGTAATGTGAGATTTGGTAGTAGTAGAGCTTGGATCTCGGTTACCTCATCTCATATTTTGGAGTCTGCCTCTTGAATCTCTAGTCTCAACTATTTATATTTTACAAGCTTCTCATAATGCAACTTGAATGCATTGTCATCGGTTGTGAGACCTTGTGCACTTGCCTTAAAATCTTCATCAATTTTGGCCAACTTGTCACTATGATCGGTAGTGAAAGTTTCTAATGTGCACAACTTTTGAATTAAGGTTACTACTTATGATATTATCGATTCTATAGTAGTAACTAATTCAGAAATTTTTACCTTTTGTTATGCCACTTCCTAGCTGATTTTCTCAGTAAGCTTGTATTGACACTTCTACTCAGCACGTTCTTCTATTTCCTTGTCTACATCTATATTATGTGATGTGATGGCATCGATAAGAGCTGATAATTGATCAAGAATAGGGGCACTTTGATCAATTTAGGTGTCAGGTACAATCTACAATAGTATATCTTTGGTTGTCTCTAGTACTTGGGAGTTCTTGTGCTCCTTCCTGAGCTTGTCCTAAATTTCCTTTCTTTTACAAAGTTCACCATACTTTGTAAGTTACTCTGGATCCAATGTCCTAGGATCATAGTATGGTATGTCAATGACTTCATTCAATGTGACTGGATTTTTATTCTTCTTCTTTGAAAGTGTGCTGGAAGTATGGGAATGTAGAACTATAGCTAGTTCATGCTCTTTTTCTTGCTTCGTTGAATGTGTGGGATGTGTGGTGCCTGTTGTTTTCTACTCGGTATTGACCTATTGGTTGGTAGTGGACATGTCCACATCAACCTTGTATGTATTTGTAGCCTTTTCACCCTTGGTGTTCTTGTCAGTGGCATCACCTGTTATCTCCTCTCCACTTGCATCATTCTTTTCCTCTTGTGTATCTTGTTGCTTTCATTTTTTAGCTCTTGTGTCCATTGGTGTGGTTGCATCAAGTTCACGTGTCTTCTCCTTTTCCTCTATAATGATATTGATAGCTTGTATCAATAGTGACATGTCACCTAGTATATTTACCTATGTACCATCTGTGGTATCTGTTTCCTTTTCCTTTTCCTGCTCGATGGTAGCAGTTATATCTTCATCTTTCTTTGGTTCATCATTAGAATCAATAAGTGTTATATCTTTGATGATGACCTCTATTGAATTTGCTAATGATTGAAGTATCTGAGGTACATTATCCATGACCTTTCTTTCCTGTGTTTTAAATTCAACTGGATTGATTTCCTCGATATCATTTATGAAGATGTGATCTAGGCTCGATGTAGCATGTTTCTCTTCATTGTGAGGGGTCTCGGTAAGGGCTAATACCTGCTCAAGGCTTGAATCCTCCTTAGGTGGATTGAATATTTAATTCCAAGTTTCATATTTGATTCCAAGTCTCATCGCTTTCTTTACCAAGCTCAATTAATTTTCCCTCTAGTACCTTGTATGCTCTCATCTTAGCTAAAAAATTTCTTGTATGCTTCTTCATCATTTCATCAATTTCCTCAACTTTTGATTCGGGTGGCATAATTGTGACTAGGGATCTTTCCCTTATCTTCTTTTCAGTATGTAGTGCATAAGTCCACCTTGTTGAAATTTTGTCATTTAGTTCTTGTGGCATCATCTTATTGAACTATATAGGTACATATTTGAATGCAATCATTGCCTTAATAATGGCTTCTTCAATATTTTTCTGATCCTTGGGAGATAAGGTTAGTAATTGCCTTATCTTAGCATTTGATATGCTACCTGTCTTGACGATTGATGCAGCAATCTCATCAATTGTATTAGGAACTTTGTGCTTTTCATGTTGGAGTGCCTATTCACTCTCATCCTGTGCAGTTTCATCCTTGTCCTCTTTACCTCAAATGTATTTTCTTCCTTACCTCGGTGCCTTTTTCCTGGTTTGAGGCTTTCTCTTATAGGTCTTGATTGTACCTTTCTTCACTGGTGAGGAATCTGCATCTTTGGTTGTCTAACTCCTTGTTCTTGATGCAAAAGTAGTCCTTGGTTTCTTTGGTGGTGGTACATCAGATTCTATAGACTCAGA
The DNA here is from genome assembly GCA_018584345.1 of Thuja plicata. Classification (NCBI taxonomy): domain Eukaryota; kingdom Viridiplantae; phylum Streptophyta; class Pinopsida; order Cupressales; family Cupressaceae; genus Thuja; species Thuja plicata. The sequence goes on along the minus strand of MU223769.1, from coordinate 2,125,748 downwards.
GTCACTTAATTATTCACCTTCACCGACAGGTAACTGTCCCTCAGTGACCTCTTGCTCTGAATCTTTATCATCTACCGAAAGTTTCTTCTCAAGTATTTTGGTTATTTTATTCTTCTTTCGATCTATTTTCTTTACAACTAAGCCTATTTTGATTATGGCCTTCGCTTCCTCATATGTTCCAAATATTGGTAGTGATTTTTCCAGTGGTTCATTCAATAATGCTTCACTAGCATTTGTGGTCTGATCAATGTTGATCTCATAATATAGAGGTGGTAACCATGCTGTCCTCGGTATAGCTGGTTTTATCAAAGTGGTGTCGGTATAAACTATGAAACATATATCATCTTTATACTATTCCACCAGTTGTTCATGTATCCTCATCCTTTTCTACATTTTATCTTTGAATCCTATGAAATATGCATCCATGACTGATGTAAAGTTGCCCCCTAGTGACTTAATAAATTCACTAATTTGAATTGTTACTGATCGGGTAGTGTCCCAATTGACATTACCGATAGATGGGAAGAAGTTCTGAAAATAGAAAAATGTACACATGAGGAGTGATGTGAACTTACATGATTTAGTCCTTGCTGACCTAATTGTCCTCATGTTCTCCTCCAATTTCTTTAGTAGAAGCTCAAGTAGGTCCAGTTGTAATCCCTTCTTCACAATCTTATGGCAATGTCAAGTGCTCCGCATGCTATGATGTTTAACCGGATGAATTGGAATACATTGTATCCCAATACACATGCACCAAAATTCAGTTCTGGATTGGTGATGGAATTTACCTTTAAACCTCTACCATACAATACTACATCTGTCGTCTTTTCTATATCAGGGTGAGGAGGATGTTTGATTACTTTGGCCTTGTCGGTTACTGGATAACCGGTTACTGCGTGTATAACATATTTAGTGATTGGTTTTGGCTCATCCAACCACATTTTCCTATCATGTACTCTGCTGAGGACTATTTGAATCCACTCAGTTTTGAATTCCTTCAAGAAAATTAGGGCATTCGTCAACCCTTTTACCTCAATGTTTTATGTTCATCGTTAATGTTTCCATCTGTGCAAAGCTTCTTGTAAGCTTCTTTGACCTCGAGATCTCCGATCTCTGCAACTAGAAAAACCCTAGGTGGTATTCTTGAGAACACTCCAATATCGTTGGGTTGTGAAGCAACCTCAAGGCATAATTTGTACTTAGGCTTTTCACATGTAGAGTTATTGATTAGATTAAATTTCTTATCCTTTGCATTCTTGATTTTGGACACTCGTGAAGTGGTTGCCATGTTTCTTGAATTTAGGGATTTCTCCATAAATGATTTGTTTTCTCGGTGAGTCTTAGATATTCACTTGATCTGTTTTAGCTTTTGTGAATCTATTAGAGTAGCCATGAATGTGCTTGAATTTCTCTACAATCTGGTCATTGTTGGTTGCTCTTCTTCACTCTTCTCTTTGCTCTGCTTTTTTCTCTGCTCTTCGCTCTTAAAAACTTTGTGAAAGAATGAGATTTTCATTGCCCTTTTATAGATGAAACCCTAAGTGGTGCAATAAATGCTTTACCTACTTCTCAATGTTCGAAGACGAAGTTGCTCGGGGAACATACCAACTTTATCTTTGGTGAGAATGTGATGCTCAGGGTAAGTGTCAACTCAATTGACCTTTCACATGCTCACCAAAAATGCTCGGTATGTAGTGAAGACTTCATTGTCTTTTTACATGATTACTGACGATGCTTGGTTTACATTAACAACTTAGATTTTATATGTACACCGACGATACTCGGTGTGTATTGACCGTCGAGATTGGATTCACAAATCATAACAAGTAATACCATAGTGCATCTTCATTCATGCTAATTTGGCATATTATCAATGTATATTGGAATTGATGTAAAATATAGCTTTGTATAGTGTAGTTTCATACTTACTTGTTCTACTTAGGTGGGGGTGGTGATATCACCAGATCCATTGGATGAGGTGTCACCAACTGTGGTGCTCGGTCCAACATCATCTTTGCTTGTAGCTTTCCTCTACATTTGATTTCTCAATCTCCTGACATCTTCAATAGTGTTCCCATTAGAAAAAGTGCTTGACTCTATCACTCAGTCTCTGCAGTCCTTGCTTAGGTGTCTGACCTTATGACAATGTAAGCATGCCATTCTGGAGTTATTCCATCTTCTAGACTTTCTTGTCCATTTCCTCATGCAGTTTGGAGCTATGTATCTATATCTACTATACAATGTGCAATTTTTCCATGTGTTGTAATCCTAAACATGTCAGTTATTGGCTCTTCTTGGTTGATCAACATTTTCTTGTTCTTTTGGTTTCCATGCTTGATTTTTCTTTTTCTTGCATTCAAGAGATGTGTGTTCATGCATTTTGCAAGTAGAACAATATTTTTCCATGTAGGATTCCTTCTTTGGTTGTTTCACCTTAGATATGCATTCATGTTCTTTGTGTCCATGCTTGTTACAGTTATAACATTTACCTATGAATGTAGATGTGGATTTAGGAATACCTTTAGCTTTTCTCCTGCAAACATTTGAAGTGTGTCCTAGTTTTCCACAGTGATTGCATGATTGCTTCCTTGGTCTTGGATTTGTGTAGACATCTTTGTAATCATCTTAGATTGACGATTCTCCATGCTCTTTATACCCTAGACTGGTATTGTTGTTGAGTCTTCTTTGTCCATCCAAAAAATCATCCATTCTCTTTGTACTTTCTTCAGCTTTCTTGATCATATCATTGTGTTGTTTCTGAATCCTTGCTTCGTGCTTCAGTCTCTCATTTTCTTCTCTTAGCTCACCAATAGCATCCAATTTCCCATTGTGTTCTATGTTCACTCGGTTTGCCTCATGACTCATAAGAACTATTTGATTGGTGATCTCACGATGATGTTCAGTAAGTCTCTGTATTTCAGTCTCTCTTTCTTGTAGCTTTTCAGTGATCTTCCTCCTGTCATCAATAGCTAATGTTCTTTCTTGTTCAGATTGTCTAGCATTATTCATAACATCAATCATCTTTACCATCTATGTCTCTTGACCGATTTGCAATACTTTTAATTTCTTTGTCATATGTTGATTGATTTCATTCAGACTTGTAATGCTTCCTTCAGATGTGTCTGAAGTATTGCTAGATGTAGATCCTGGTGACTCAAATAAATTAGGTATCTCTTCTTCATGGTAGTTTGTTTCATTGCAGTGAGATGACATAACTTTTCTTTGATCTAGTAGCTCTCTCATCTTGATTCATGCTTCTTTGTATTGCTCATAGAAGATCTGTATCTGCAACTTTTGATTCTCAATATTCTTGTCTAGCTTATACCTTTCCATTGTATGATCTTTTCTCTCAAGTATTTAAAATTTTAAATAAGAGATCTAGCTCTGATGTCAATTTTTGGAATAATGGAATGGTGTGTACTAAGAGGGGAGGGGTGAATTAGTACCCTTAATTTTTTTATCAATTAACCATTAGTACTCCGTTCTTTCATTACCGACCATTGATGCTTTTCTATCTTATGCATGTAATATCAAAACATAAACTTAATTGCATGTAAACATTCATAGAAACATTCATGAAATGTAAGTACACATGACACAAGAATTGGTAACGCAGAAAATCCCTGTTAGAAGGTAAAAACTGTGGTGGGGATGAAACCCACAAAGCTTCACTATCTGTAGAATGGAAGGTGTCGGTTAAGGCTACAAGTGTGATCACTTTTGATGATCTTACCCTGTTAGGAGTAAAATTTTAGACTGGTTAGGTTTATTCGGTTAAGATATTTAGAAGCATTGTTTAGTGTGCACTCGATTAAGAGATTTACATAAGGATTGTTAAATCCACCTTCTTAAAGGATTTCTTCTATTTGCTACAATTGTTAGAGAGTAGTCAAAAATACTTTTTGACCTGATGATATGCAATCTTGAATTGTTGAATACAGCTCCTTTAAGTACACAATGTATTTGTATCAACTATAATGATTGATTAATACCCATGTTATGCTCAGTAACCTTGAATCTTGTTCTTTATAACTGATTTCATATTTTCTATCCTTCTACATAAAACTCTTTGTCTGATCCATTGATGTCTGCTGCAACTACAATCATCATGTCCTGATTGAATACTACATCTATTTATAGAATATATTTACCTATCTAGGTTTCACGCTTTACAATGAAAACTCTATGATCAAAGGTTTACAACTTGACCTTGATCTCCCAGTTTTCATGTTTACAATCAATTAGACTGACTAAAACAATTACATATGATTTACTTGTCCCTCAAGATATGGTTTTATAGATAAGCATAAAGATAAATATAAAACTCAAGTGTTTTATCTTACGTGTAACTCAGATCCACATTTTTTAGAATTAAAGCCACCTCTCGGTAGACTGGTGCTTGGGTTTCTCTATAGTCTTTCCTTAGTGACGTCTCTATAGACATTCATCTTCTCAGGTTGCTTTGTAGACCATATGTCAGTTTACTCTGTAAATTGTGCTCTCGGTATTCACTATAAATTGTCTGTCGGTGAAAATTGGTTTCAATTTTCACTTGCACTTTAACACTTTTGGTGACCTTTGTTTGCTGCTATGTCGGGTTGCACTATAAACCTGTCTTTCAGTGATCATATTACCGATGGTTCAAAAACTATTTTCTTTGTATACTAATGACAAAATATTTTCCTTTAGGATTATTAGGAAACTACATATGTCTCTTATGGTTACCTAATAGTTTTTGGTATTACCAAAGTTTAGAATGCAAAATTGGCTAAGTATGGAAGAAGATGAGCAGTATACATGGATCAATATAGATAGATGCAAATGAATTATGAAGTGTGAAGTTAGCAGGGGATTCGACATGTCATATCCTATCTATATCTATGATCGCACTAGTTTATAATGACATTTTTTGAAGATATAAATTTTTGAGTATTAGGTATACAAAGATGTATGAGGAAGAGTGGTAGTTACTTGTTGGATCAATTAGTGATCCTACTGGGTGTGTAGGATCATGGTATGCCAAGCTATCGAGCCTTAAGTGGCAATGAAAAATGAGAAAATCAGGGTTAGTCAACTTGATGTAAAAAGTTGAACATCTTATCAACCTTATGTGAAAAAGTTCTAAGAACAAAATCTATAGGAAATTGAATGTAGTTTCTAAACTACTAGCCCTTATCTAAAAAAAATTAATCTAATTGTTGAAAACTTTAGATTTCAATGCAGTAGTACAAAAGTTTCACGAAAAAAATAAAAAGTACGTGTATGTCTGACCACCTTAATCATAATCAAATGATGATATATTTTCACAAGATTCTAGATATAAGTAGTAGACTCATGCCATCAAGCCTTAAGTGGAAATGAAAAATGAGAAAATCAGGGTTAGTCTACTTGACGTAAAAATTTGAACATCTTATCAACCTTATGTGAAAAAGTTCTTTGAACAAAATCTATAGGAAATTGAATGTAATTTCTAAACTACTAGCCCTTATCTGAAAAAAAATTAATCTAATTGTTGAAAACTTTAGATTTCAATGTAGTAGTACAAAAATTTCACGAAAGAAATAAAAAGTACGTGTATGTCTGACCACCTTAATCATAATCAAATGATGATATATTTTCACATGATTCTAGATATAAGTAGTAGACTCATGCCCAAATGTGACGCATATTTGTGTGTAATTTTATCCCAAATAAATGATTTATGAATTTTCTGCTACAAATTATTCAAAATAAAAAAACTCTCATGTCTGACCACCTTAACTAATTCTAAACTTTAGAAAATTGAAATTTTTTTTTTCTTATAGTAGGTGAAGCATAGAATGTGACACATGTTTTAGATTTCAAAAAGGTTAAATCATTTGAAATTTACAGTTGTTTTTCAATAAGTCTATCAATTAGGAATTTAGAGATAACTAAATTAGAAAATAAGTAATAATTACTTATTGAACTTGAAATTTGACAACAATTATATTGATGGAAAGCTGATAATTTCTTTAAGAAACCCTTTTTGTTTCATCAATTTTGGGTGAAAAAAAGGTCGTCAGCTACATGGTCAAAGTCTGAAAATTTGAGGAAATATGGTGAACACTTCTTTTGGGTTGACCATCCACGTTTGGCATTACAAAGCCAAAACCCAAGGATAAAACCAAGGCTAATCAGATATCCGATAATTTTGGATATTTGATAATATCGGATATCTGATATATCCCGCCCAATTTTTTCAATGCTTTTTTCAATTTTATGATTTTTATTTTTTACGTTATATATAATAAATTTCATTTGAATTTGTATTATCAAATTAGTATTATATAATTATTTATATTAGTATTATATTATATAAATTAATATTATATTATTATTATTTATTTCTCTATTATATAATAGTATAATATTAGTATTAAATATTTATTAATATTTATATTATAAAAATAATACCTAGGAGAGAGAGAGAGAGAGTAATATTAATAAATTATGAAAATATAATATGAATATAATATTAATATTATAAAAAATAAAATTTGTAATAGTTATGAGAAAGTAAAATAAATATTCAAAATATGATGAAAACGAAAAAATTGAAAATTGTAAATTTGAGGGGAAGCAAAATATGAGCGGGAGATTTTGGATATCCGATTTGTTTTACTGGCATCCATAAGAAAAAAATGATTCTCCTGGTTCCTCAGTCTAAGAAACACGTTTTTGCAGAGAATATCCCTAGATTGCAGCAGTGGAAGAGAAAAAACTACTTTTTACACCATGTTTGTTGGAAATTTCTCTATTATTAAAGGTTTTTGTATCACCTTTTTGGTCTCACCATGGGGAGTAGTAGACGTCAAAAGCATAAACAGAAGAGGAAGCTCACAAATGAAGAGGTTGAATTGTATAGAGAAATGGATAGGGTTTCCCATCAGAACAAGAGACAAAGTGATGCAGCAGCGACAATGCAGATGCCTCCAAGCAATGAGCCAATGGTGGAGTTTGAATCCTTCAACACCCCAAGGTGAGGGGCAGGTGCTAGATACCTATCACAGGTATGGTAAAAGGACTTGGAGAAGGTTATTTCAACCCTACAAGACAATACAACCTAATCACTAGGCTTGTCAAAGTCCCAAGCACCAAGAAACAAAAATTCACTAAGAGGTCTCCTTAGAAAGATAAGTACTTAAACCCCATAAAATGGATACAAAGACCAGGGGTGGCCTACAATCACTGTCATGGCCTATTTAGGTCCTAACTCTAAAGTTCCAATGGTTCTTTCACTCACAAGCAACCCACAACACTTAGGTGCTTCACAAACTAGGCTTTGGCTTGTAGCCTTCACCAGAGACAAATTCAAACATAAGTCAATTTTTTCCCAAAGAAAGTGTTAAGTGGATCAGGTATTATAGTACCCTTTATGGCCTTACTAAACATGCCCAAGCACCAAGGATTGGAAACAAGAAGAAGGCTTTTCTGTCCTAACTTTTAGACCGGGCTAAGAGGCCTAATTGGGCCACTTTAACAAAGGAACTACCCTCTAAAATTTTCATAGGGCTTCCAAACCACTTAAATTGGATGGGAAGCATTCCAAAATTCTTAGATCCATGATTTGGAGTCTGGGCTTAACATTTTAGGCAGCCAAATGACTGTTGTCCTCTAAAATCTGGGGTCACACATGAAGATGTGCCCCTAGGGCATCAACTCTCTCTCTCCACCCTGCATCTTTCCATCCCAAACAAAAAGGAAATAAAAGTAAATTTTTATCACAAGAATTAAACCAAAGGGTTTTAAATTACCATGGTGGAATCTTCCAGAATGAGTAAATTTGTATCAAGCCCTATTTTACGAAGCCAATTCACAGGCTGTAGGAGTAAAACATGAATAACTTTTGATCTACAGGGTTTCAGGACCTCAAACCAAGTGAAAAAAAAAGATAAGACATAGGAGAATCCAAAATTGTAATCCTTCCTACTCCAGGATTCTATACACGTCAGTACCATGTAGAAAACCTCCAAAATCTATAGGAAAAAGGTGTATTTTATTGATTGAAAATGCCAAATTACATATTATGCCTTCCACCCACCTGAAAGGGCTATTTGAAGGCTTCCCCCATCGGTTCCAACTGATATTTAAACAATCTAACCATTGGGGGTGTTAATTACATCATTTGGCAAAAGTTGTCAAAGTTGCTAAGCAACTTTGACAATATTTTGTGCAATATTTGCAAAACTAATGACCAAAATTGGTCCAAAATTATTCTAGTGACCAAACATGGATCTAAGACCCTAAAAACATGAAAAAAACTAAAATCCTATGATTTTAGGCCTATTGACCATTTTTAACCATAGTAAGCCAGGGGCTCATAATTGTGCCAATCTTGGAACTAGGCCTCACAACTTGGTCTAGGTGCCTAACTAGACTAAACTAGATATGTTTTAGGAATCTTAGAGTCATCGCTTGTTGGGTCTAGGGTAGGTACTCCTGCACCATACTCCCCTTGAGTTTTAAAGCTCAAGTTCCTACTTGAGGATAACTGCTCCACTGAAGTACCATGTTGCTTGATTTGATCTTCAGTCAGCCATGTAGCATCTATGTTGGGGAGTCCCTTCCATTTTACTAGGTACTACATATACTTCTTGGTTCTGGTGTGCCTTAGTAAATTTGTGTCCAAAATTTTCTCTAACTCCACTGGTTTGCTTTGGGGTAGATTTGTGACATAGTCTTCATCTTTAATGCTTGTGTCCTTACCCTGCTCATTGCTTGAACCTGTTGTAACTTTGTATGGTGTGAGGTCTGCAATATTGAAGATTGGAGATATCTGCAAAGTTGGAGGAAGTGATATCTCATAGGCATTTTCACCTATTTTGTTGTGTATGCTGCAAGGGCCTACTTTCTTCATTTGAAGCTTGGAGTATCTGCCCTTGGGGAGCCTCTCCTTCCTTAGAAATTCCCAAACCCTGTCTCCTACTTGGAAGTGGACCTCTCTCCTTCTTTTGTCAGCATTTTCTTTGTACTTCAAACTAGATTTTTCCAATGTTTCTTTTACTTGCTGCTGCACCTTTGTGATGAGTTCTACCAATTCTTGGCCTTGTGCACTAATTTTGAAGTCAGAGGGGAGTTCCATCAGATCCAATGGTCCCTTGGGGTGCAGACCATACACTACTTGGAATGGAGTTTTACCAATTGACCTATTTATGGAGTCATTGAAGGCAAACTCTGCTTGGGGCAGAATTATATCCCAACTTTGTGAGTATTGCTTGGTTAGGCATCTTAAGATATTGCCTAAAGACTTGTTTACTACCTCAGTCTGCCTATCTGTCTGTGGGTGATAGGAAGAACTATAGGTGAGATTTGTGCCCAACTTCTTGAAGAGTGTCCTCCAAAAGTGCCCTTGAAACTTTACATCTCTGTCTGATACAATTGTTTGAGGCAAGCCATGGATTCTAAATAATTCTTTGAAGAAGAGGTTGGCTATATGGGATGCATCATTTGTGCTCTTGCATGGCACAAAATGGACCATTTTGTTGAACCTATCCACTATGACAAACACACTATCAAAGCCTTGCTTGGTTTTAGGCAGCCCCATTACAAAATCCATTGATATGGACTCCCAAGGCCTTGAAGGGATTGGTAATGGTTAGTAGAGTCCCTGATTTGTTGTCATTCCTTTATCTTGTTGGCAGATTGTGCATGTCTCTATAAACTTCTTAACATCATTGTTCAACTTAGGCCAAAAATAACTCCTCTTCACCATGTCTGATGTCTTATCAATGCCAAAGTGACCTCCTAGGCCACCACAATGATTTTCCCTCACTATGTTTTTCCTTATTGAGCACTTTGGTATACATACTTGTGCTCCCTTGAATAGAAGACCATTCTGAATCAGATATTCAGAGAAATCAGTGTGATATCTGGCCTCCATCTTTGTGCAAATCTGATATACTTCTGCAAAATCAAGGTCATCCAGGTACAAGTGTTTAAGGGACTCAATTCCTACACTTTGTAATTGAACTTCTTCAATAAGACCAACCCTCCTGCTAAGGGCATCAACAACTTTGTTTGCTACACCCTTTTTATGCTTAATGTTGAAGGT
>MU223769.1:2096322-2112778 GCA_018584345.1 Thuja plicata | reverse complement strand
TTGTCAAGTTTCTTCTCAAGTTCTTGAAGCCTCTTGGTCAAGGCCGTGTTTGCAGCCCTTTTCTCTCTCACCATCTTTGCTAACTCACTGTTTGTGACCCTTGCAGGGATCTCTTCATCTTCAGGAGCAGACATGGCTTTGATACCACTTGAATGCAGCAATGGCAATGCGGAAGCCTCCAAGCAATGAGCCAATGGTGGAGTTTGAATCCTTCAACACCCCAAGGTGAGGGGCAGGTGCTAGATACCTATCATAGGTATGGTAAAAGGACTTGGAGAAGGTTATCTCAACCCTACAAGACAATACAACCTAATCACTAGGCTTGTCAAAGTCCCAAGCACCAAGAAACAAGAATTCACTAAGAGGTCTCCTTAGGAAGATAAGTACTCAAACCCCATAAAATGGATACAAAGACCAGGGGTGGCCTAAAATCACTATCATGGCCTATTTAGGTCCTAACTCTAAAGTTCCAATTGTTCTTTCACTCACAAGCAACCCACAACACTTAGGTGCTTCACAAACTAGGCTTTGGCTTGTAGCCTTCACCAGAGACAAATTAAAACATAAGTCAAATGTTTCCCAAAGAAAGTGTTAAGTGGATTAGGTATTCTAGTACCCTTTATGGCCTTACTAAACATTCCCAAGCACCAAGGATTGGAAACAAGAAAAAGGATTTGCTGTCCTAACTTTTAGATCGGGTGAAGAGGCCTAATTGGGCCACTTTAACAAAGGAACTACCCTCTAAAATTTTCACAGGGCTTCCAAACCACCTCCATTGGATGGGAAGAATGCCAAAATTCTTAGATCCATGATTTGGAGTCTGGGATCAATGTTTTAGGCAGTCAAATTACTGCTGTCCTCTAAAATCAGGGGTTAGACATGAAGATGTGCCCCTAGGGCATCAACTTTCTCTCTCCACCCTGCATCTTTCCATCCCAAAAAAAAAGGAAATCAAAGTACATTTTTAGCACAAAAATTCCACCAAAGGGTTTTAAATTCCCATGGTGGAATCTTCCAGAATGAGTAAATTTCTATCAAGCCCTATTTTAGGAAGCCAATTCACAGGCTGTAGGAGTAAAACATGAATAACTTTTGATCTATAGGGTTTCAGGACCTCAAACCAAGTGAAAAAGAAATATAGGATATATTCGAATCCAAAAATGTAATCCTTCCTACTCCAGGATTCCGTACACATCTGTACCACGTAGAAAACCTCTAAAATCTACAGGAAAATGGTGTATTTTATTGATTGAAAATGCCAAATTACATATTATTCTTTCCAACCACCTGAAAGGGCTATTTGAAGGCTTCCCCCATTGTTTCCAACTTATTTTTAAACAATCTAACCATTGGGGGTGTTAATTACATCATTTGGCAAAAGTTGTCAAAGTTGCTAAGTAACTTTGACAACATTTTGTGCAATGTTTGCAATATTTGCAAAACTAATGACCAAAGTTGGTCCAAACTTATTATAGTGATCCAACATGGATCTAAGAACCTAAAAACATGAAAAAAACTAAAATCCTATGATTTTAGGCCTATTGACCATTTTTGACCATAGTAAGCCAGGGGCTCATAATTGTGCCAATCCTGGAACTAGGCCTCACAACTTGGTCTAGGCGCCTAACTAGACTAAACTAGATATGTTTTAGGACTCTTAGAGTCATTTCTTGTTGGGTCTAGGGTAGGTGCTCCTGCACCACAAAGTATGTTAAATATTAATGAAGATGAGGGCATAGGCCCACACTTAAATGTGGTTTCAAGTGAAGAAGAACATGAATTTGAAATGATTTATGACAATAATATTGAAAATGAGAATGTCTGGATTGAAGATGAAAATGTAGGATTTGAAAATGAACATGTAGATGTGGAAAATGGAAGTGTGGACATTGGCAATGACAATCCACTAATCGAATATGAAGGAATTGATAATGATAATGGTGCACAAGAACCAAATCAAGGTTGAACATCTCCAAATTATATGAGAATGAAATCCCTTGTGAGGAAGAAAGACAAAATTCAAATTTGAGACCTTCAAGAGCAAAAAAATGGTTACTTAAAATTGATGAGAACATAATGAGCAATTTCAATGGCAAGAGATCTCATTTGGTTAGATAATTGCACAGGTTAGTTAAAAAATGCTTGTATGTTTTATTGGTTGTGTAGAATGAATGTAGATAGAGGTGTACCTCATATTTGGAGTTTTTTTGAGGCCGTTCATGGAAAATGGGATCATGATGGAGTAGGTGCATGTGTAAAGAGAGCTCTAGTTAAGGAGCAATTGAGGATTTCAGGTGTAAAACTCCTTGATGCTCATTCTATTGTTGATTGGTGTACTTCAACATTGTCACAGGGGGCTCTTGATTCAGTGGTGTGAAGATTATTTTGGTTGGTTGAGTTGGGAACAATAGGAGATAGGTTAAATTGTGAAATCATGAAATATTCTTCAAAAAAGCATTCATTTCAAAGCTCAGATTCTAGTACATGGACCATTTAGACATGAGAGTTGGCTTGTTTTGTCCGAGGTGTCTTCAATGTGATTGGGATTAGTGAGAGTTAAGTGAGTGGGTCGATACATGGGTTCCACATTATCTAACTCCTTTATTAGTCACACTATCTATAATAAATGACAACATGGATTCTTCACTTGACTATGACCATCTTTCAGATCTTCTACAACCAGGACATGTTTTTGCATTGGTTGCACCATAGGGGAATGATGAGAGATTGGATTACTGGTTAGCACGTTGTGTATGAGGAAAACATAAACTTGCACAACCGATGATAGATGATGATATGTTCACATATCCAACAAGATCACATGTTGTTGCAGGAACATGGATGTGCATGTACATGATTATAAATAATGGCATTCCCATGTTTGAAGACTACAAGAAGCACAAAACCATTCTCATGTATTCACACCTTGTTATAGCAGTGAATGTTAAGTTGTTCAAACATTAAGGAAAATCAAAGACAAAATAAATTTGGAATATTAGTACTGCTGAACATAAAGCAATATTGAATACCCTCAAGTAGAGAGATGACCCTTCAGGCACAGTTCAGTAGGTAAGTGTAACTCATGTTCTTTGGTTCGTTTACTTACATATACATTCATAATCTTTTTGTCAACCTATAAACTTCTTTTTTCTCTATTAAATTTTCTTGTGCCTTCTAAATGTAGGGATTGGAATGTAGATGTCATTGAGTACCATGTGTTAAAATTATACACTTTACGAGCGGAAATGATAGTTATTTTTGATATATAGTTGTGTATCTACGATTTTGAGTAATTCTATATGTCAGAATTTTGATAACATTGATATATTTATTCATAATATGTTGTATTCATATAAGTGTACCGAGGCACGAAAAATGTGTTGTGTATGGTAATGGAGTTGGGTTGTTAGAAGAGTTAAAAAAATTTATTTTTTGGGTTGCTTAGGAGGGGTGGCTGAATATTAAAAATAATTGAATTTTAGTAGAGTGTATAATTCGAGAGCATACCACTAACAATTAAAAATAATTCATAGTTCAAATTTCAAACATACCACTAACAATTTGAGAGCATCAAGAACCATTCATCATGGGAGAAAATCTTCATCTCCATCAGCTCCGGTTGGATGGGTAAATGCTAGTGGATACTTTTTATTTTTTCTCACGTAGCATCAAGAACGTTCTAGTGCATGTCAGACCAAAGTGTTCCCAAGGTGCACTAATCCAAATTGGGCATCAATTTTTGGAGAGTGATATCTTGGACCTCGTGAGAGATATGAGATATTCATGAATTGCATGAGAACCATCTTGGGAAGGTCTACAAGCACGTGGCTCAGTTCTGGGAGATTTTACTTAGATTACATTTGGCAGCCCGATCTCAGCTGGTGCAAAAAATTGCATTGTTAATTAGTTGAAAGTTTCTCAATGGTGCATCTTTCAAACCATTAGTCATGGGAGAAAGCCATCAACTCAATTGGCTCTGGTTGGCCAAGTAAACACTATTGGATAATGTTTTTCTCTTATGTAGCATCAAGAACGTTCTGGCGCATGTTGGACCGAAGTGTTCCCAAGGTGCACTAAGCCAAATTGGAAAGCAATTTTTTGAGAGCGATATCTCAAACCTCATGAGAGATATGAGAGATCCATGAAGTGCACAAGGACTGTCTTGAGAAGGTCTACAAGAAATTGGCTCAGCTTTGGGAGATTCCACTCGGATTCCATTTGGCAACCCAATCTTGGTTGGTGCAAAAAGTTGAATTGTTGCTCAGTTGAAAGTTTCTCAATGGTGCATCTTTCAAATAATTCATTGTGGGACCAAACTATTAGCTCAACAAACTCTAGTTAGTGGGGTACAATATAGTGGATACTTTTTTTCACTCGCGTAGCATCAAGAACCTTTTGGCGTATGTTAGACCAAAGTGTTCGCAAGGTGTACTAAGCCAAATTGGGCAATGATTTTTGGAGAGCGATATCTCAGACCTCGTGAGAGATATTAGAGATCCTTGAAGTGCACAAGGACCATCTTGGGAAGGTCTAAAAGAACATGGCTCAGTTCTAGGAGATTCCAATCGGATTCCATTTGGCGACCCGATCTTAGTTGGTGCAAAAAGTTGCATTGTTGCCCAGTGTAAAGTTGCTCAATGGTGCATCTTTCAAACTATTCATCATGGGAGAAAAAAATCAGCTCCATCAGCTCTAGTTTTCTGGGTAAACGATATTGGATACCTTTTTTCACTCACGTAACATCAAGAACATTTTGGCACATGTTGGACTGAAGTATTCCCAAGGTGCACTAAGCCATATTGGGCAGCGAGTTTTTGAGATCAATATCTCAGACCTCATGAGAGATATCAAATATTTGTGAAGTGCACAAGGAATTTCTTGGGATGTTCTACAAGAATGTGGCTTAGTTCTAGGAGATTCCACTTGGATTCAATTTGGCAAGCCAATCTTGGTTGGTGCAAAAAGTTGAATTGTTGCTCAGTTGAAAGTTTTTCAATGGTGTATCTTTCAAAGCATTTGTTGTGGGACTAAATGTCAGCTCCATCAACTCTAGTTGGTTGGGTAAATGCTAGTGGATACCTTTTTTCTCTCGCGTAGTATCAAGAACGTTCCAACGTATGTCAGATCGAAGTGTTCCCAAGGTGCACTAAGCCAAATTGGGCAACAATTTTTGGAGAGCAATATCTCAAACCTCATGAGAGATATCTGAGATTAGTGAAGTGAAAAAGGAATGTCTTGGGAAGGTCTACAAGAACATTTCTCAGTTCTAGGAGTTTCCACTTAGATTTGATTTGGTAACCAGATCTCGGTTGGTGCAAAAAGTTGCATTGTTGCTCAGTTGAAAGTTGCTCAATGGTGCACCTTTGAAACCGTTCGTCGTGGGACCAATCCATCAGCTCCAGTTGGCCGGTTAAACGCTAGTGGATACCTTTTTTTTCTTGTGTAGCATCAAGAACATTCTGGCACATGTCAGACCGAAGTGTTCCCAAGGTGCACTAAGCCAAATCAGGCAGCAATTTTTGTAGAGTGATATCTCATACCTTGTGAGAGATATAAAAGATTCGTGAAGTGCAAAAGGACCATCTTGGGAAGGTATACAAGCATGTGTCTTGGTTCTAGGACATTCCACTTAGATTCCATTTGGAGACCCAATCTTGGTTGGTGCAAAAAGTTGTATTATTTCTCATTTGAAAGTTGCTCAATGGCGCATGTTTCAAACTATTCATTCAGGACTAAACCGTATGTTCTGTTAGCTCTAGTTGGCCAAGTGAACCCAGTTACAAACTAGAGGCAATGGGTAAGTCTTGGATAAAGTGTGGAATGATGTTGGAAGTTGATTCAAGGTGCTAGAGGTAGTGGGTAGGTCTTTTCATTCATTTTATGCAACTGGATCCTATGGTGCATTTGGGGGTTCCTAGGGTCATTTTCTATATCTTTGAAATCATACACCTCTTATAGACCTTGATAGTTTTCAAACCAATTTCTTCTGCATCATTAGGGTATGCAAATTTGGAGTCTATTACCTAGTTGCGGTCTATTACACCTATTACTTTGGTTTGACAAAACATTTCAAAGTAGTTTCTTTGGAAAAGATTAGGTCTATTACACATGACACAGATATAATATGGAAATGAACATACATACAATGCATGAAAAAATATGTAGTATGGAAATAATACATACATACAATGCATGGAAAAATATAATATGAAAATGAACATGCATACATAAATACAATGCATGACAAAGACATAATATGAAAATAGTACATACATACAACACATGATAAAGATATAATATGGAAATGACATATACATAGAACACATGAAAATATAAAATAACCAGAAATGAACATTTAGATATGTATATATGAAATTGTTTTGTACAAAATGTGGCACATGCACCATCTCAAAATAGTTGCAAAATCAACATATCTATATACAATGTGGCATACACCATCTCAAAATGTGCCATATGGCATCTCAAAATAAGAAGTTTAACTACAAATGTTTCTAGAGAATCCTATTCTAATGGTGGATCATCAAAATGAAGCCTCTTTGCTGTACTCTTTGACTCTAGTGGATCCTACATTCAAAAACAAAAGTGAAACCCCAAGTTAGATTACTTCATTTATATAGTTCCTACAAATAAAAAAATAAAAATTCAAAATCATAGTTAACAATAATAAAAAATAGATTTTAAAATTGAAATCTCATGTACCTCGCCTCCATGTCTCCTAATACGGTTAGGAGACCTAAAATATGTCCTTGGTAGAGAAGGGACAATGACACCAATGTCGAATCCAACCTGTAGCAAATATATGTTTACAAAATAACTGTATTAACATTAAAACTTACCTGTGTTGAACTTTCATTAGGCAATGTTGGTTGGGTCATCAACGATACAAACCCTTAGCATTGTACCTCCCTCAAACTAGGGTTGACCTATAAAATTCAAATAGATACTTGATACAATCATGAATTGATCATATTATATATGCTTGATAGTAAAATACAAACAAATTAATTTAGAAATATACGCATCGTGGGGCTATCACTGTGAATTGAGATGCCTGTGACTCTACCATTGTGAACTGGTCTCATGACATCATCATATAACACCCTCTATTAAATAAACCATGTAAATTAAAAATGAGCACGCACAAGTGACAAGTATACATGTATGCATAAACAATCTAAAATACTTAATTACCTTCCCCTTGTCAACGCTAGATGCCTGAATCCCCTCACATTGCCCCCTAGTGGAAACTGGTGAAACCTGCATTGGTATGTAATAAAATGATCATAAAAATTAGAAAACACATGTATATACTATTATAAAAAAGGAAACCAATGAGTACATTA
Organism: Thuja plicata; assembly: GCA_018584345.1. NCBI lineage: Eukaryota > Viridiplantae > Streptophyta > Pinopsida > Cupressales > Cupressaceae > Thuja > Thuja plicata. Next base: position 2,105,414 of record MU223769.1, on the reverse strand, counting down.
AAATGTATGTACTGTGGAAGTGTCAAGGCCAAATGAAATGGCCAAAAGCATGGACCCTTCCACCTATTCCATCTTTCCACCTGTTCCATCTCCTCCTCTGTCATCAACTGGACATAAATGGAAAACACAAGAAAACATAAGTGGGAAATCATTATAAGAAAATTCTACTAAAAATATGAATGTTTAAAATTAAATACAATGTAACAAGTTAAGTATTTACTCTTACTATAATAGTATGAGTCCATGGCTCTGCATGCCCCTAATGCACATCTCCATAAGGTGCTTCAGTGCCTGTAGTATGCTATGTAGCATTGTCCACCTCAAAGATGTAGTTATATGCATCACTATCATTCAAGGGACCCAAGCACATATTCTTGCACATAATGAAAATGTGGGGCACACAAACATGTTAGCTCCTAGAGGATGTGGAAGGGCTAGAATCATCAACACTAGGAGGAAAAATACCGCACTCTACCTAACTAGTAGATCATTCAAGGTGTGAATGGCTCGAATAGTTTGTGAGCTAGCCTCAACAATAATATATGGATGTTGCACTATAGGAGGTGGTGAAATCTCAGGAGGGGGGACATATGTGTGGGATTTCACCCAGTGTGCCCATGGCCTATCTTAAGGAACGCCTAAGCCTATGCTCTGGTTCAGTCTCATGCTCCAATAATTTACCTTGTGACCGAGCACAAATTCAACATACAATTTTCTTAAGAAATCTAATGGGACATCCAAATTGTTGTGGGGTGACCTATCAAAAACCATCCACCAGCGGTCCCAAAAGTGGTCACAAATTGCATCATTTATGCACCATTTACTTGAAAACTTGGTCTTTTTAGGGTCCACTTTTAAACCAATTTTGGGAACCAAAAAAAGGTTACATATCATATTTTTTATATATTTAGGTTCATAACTTGATCATAATCAAGTCCATTGTCAAACTCAACGTGCATAGAATCATGCCTAAGAAGTGCAACATTATATTGCTCTATGAGTTTCTCCATGTTTTCAATAATGGAGTTCAACGTGGAAAACATGGGGCACAGTATGGGGATATTGACATATGTAGTATGATATCCTCTAATCTTATTTAGGTTGTCTCTTATGAGATCCTCTAAAGGTTGAGGGTTTGAGACTGGTTGGTATTCTGAAGGTGGGGGATTGTTTGGAGGTGGTTTCAGATTGTTGACGAGGTCATTGGGAGGGTTTTTTGATTGGTTTGAGTCCATGCCTGATTATAATTAAAACAAAATTAGATAATTATAATAAATTTTTTAAAAAATGATAAACAATATCAATTAAACCCTAGTTTTTATTAAAAAAACTATAAATTTCAATTAAAAAACAAAAAACAACAAACAAAACTAAAAAAATTTACATACTTGTTCAATTTGGAGATATTTCTCAAACAAGAAAATCAAATATCAAATAGGTTTCAGATATTTGAAACCTTGGGCTGCGTTTAACATTTCACAATGAAAACAAAGAATGCAACCCGCGGGCCTTAAAAATAAGGTTTACTAGAAAATATTAGATATCTGATATAAAATTGGCTGTCTGATAATATCGGATATATGATATTATCGGATATGTAATTAGGCTTGTGCTTTGGATTTTGGTTTGGCCAGGTGTACTGACACCTAGGCCTACTAAAAAGTCAACAAGTTTTTTAGTGTGCTTTTGAACGAGTTAAAAGGAGGATTGTTACTCATCGCCAATTTTTGGCATACCATGATCCTGCACATACCCTACTAGATCAATGATCTGATTAGTTTGAGCATAATTATTGGTAGAGTCAACATAATTAATGATATCTATGCTTTGGTTAAGGTTATCATGAGGATCTAATTGTTGAATTGATCAAGGTTCTACATATTAGATGTTTTACTCTTGGAGCCTACAAGTTAACTTATTATACTTTAATATTGAGTATATAAGATTGAGTTTTTGTGGAGATTTTGTGATGCGATGGTTGAACATGATAGTCATATGCTATGTATGAATTTTTGATCAGTGATCAAAAGTTTTTTGGAATGACTATGGAAAGTTTTGACTAAGAGGAGAGGGGTGAATCAGTACAACAAAAAAAATTTATAACTGGAACTGCCTATAAACCATATACTGTTGCTTTTTGTTTTCCAAATTTAATAACTTAAAATTAAAATGATATAAAGCTCATAAAACACATCATCAAAATATTCAAGAAATATAACTCATAACTCCATGATTTTGTTTACGCATAAATACTTGGTTAGAGGACAAAACTGCAGTGGGGATGACACCCACAACCTTCACTAACTCCAATATAAAAGGTGCTAAGTTAGAGCTTACAATTTTTAGCTATTTTGATAGCTTACCCGATTAAGAGTATACAAAGACTTGTTAGGTCTACCTGGTTAAAGGATTTTACAATATCTACACTTAGAGATTTACCCTCTAAAAGGATTTACAAATATAAGATCAGTTAAGATCTACCCAGTATTGAGATTTACAACTCTCAATACAATAGTATAGACAACTCAACAATGTCTTTTATATTGCATAAAAAACAAATGCTGATCAAACTCTATGTGCTCTGAAATATGTTACCTCAATCTCAAACTGTAACACTTCTCGGATCTGCTCTCTTGTAGCTAAATATCTGCTCGGTTCTCTCTTCTCTGCTATTTTTTCTTCAAATAACTCCTTTTACTTTCACTAACAATATCAACCTCCTCTTTGTATCATCATTTTTCTTCTCTATAAATCATCCATTAAATATAAGATATTATGCCTCTTAATCTTATGCATTAGGTACACTATAAATTGTTTTTAACCTTTAGATCTTCTTTTTTCTCGGTGACTGTGTCAATTTTACCTTGGTACTTGGTGTTTTTCTTGGAAATAAAAAAATTTCATTAACCGCTTAATCTTCTCCTTAGATCTTCACTTTAAATCATCTCAATCATTAATCTTGTAATAAACTATTCTCCATGCATTGTAGAATCACAATTAATGTTGTGAGAATTCACTAATTGCGTCCTTATCACGTTTAGGATCAATTAAGTAACTTGGTAGAGTAAATTATCTTTGCTCAGTTAAATGATCTTTAGTACTTGGTAAATTTCAACTTAGTGTACTTCATATGCACTCGGTGTAGTGTAGCATTTGATAACTATAGACTCTCGATGTAGTGTCTTTAGCTCTTTTGTGTGCCTAATTGATAGAAGTAACCCCAAGGTGTGCTCACACAATGTTCTAGGCAAGACTTTGTTTGCCCAGTCTACTTAGGATCCCAATCCCTCTTCTAGGATCTCAATATCCTCAAGAAATTGAGCCTAAGACTATTTCAACTCTTCTCAAAGAGTTATTATTCTTGTGTTTAACCTTGAAGGACAACTACCACTAGTTTTGTCTCAATGCTTCACACTTTCTTGAAGGATCCCAAACATAAACCCTTCATACCAACTCCACAAATGCTAAAAGGGTCTTATCTACTACTTGTATACACATTATGCATCCATACATCCCTATTTAAATAGGTCTTTAATCCCAATTTAGTCAAGTTCCAAATCTTCACTCAAAATGATCCTATTAGGCCTAATTGATCAATTAGCCATATCTAGAGGGTTTTTATGGATTTCTTCCTAAATCTCCCAAAAAACCCCAAAAACTAATCTAGGATCTTGATTACCTTTTTGAAGACCTAAAGGATTTCCAAGCTCTAGGGTCCCCAAGTCTTCCATACACCCATGTCTAGAATTGTAGGGCTATTAGGCCTATTTTGTCTCTTCACAAGCAGTCCATTGACTTCTATGGAGAAATATAACCAAATGGATTGGATGAGCTCTGAACTCATAACCAAGGATCTATAAGACTCTAATGACTCTGAGACCACACTTGGTTCAAAACTTTCATACACAACCTTATCTTTGCATTCATCATTTCCTCTACCATACACTTAACCAGACAGTCATAGCTCACCTAGGGCATGACTATAAAAATATCAAATTGATTCCTCTAACCTCCTACTTGAATATTCACACTATATAGAGGCTCCCCAAACACTTTCATCCAACCTTTTGATTTTCCCACGGTTGGATTTCATGGGGGATCCATAAAACCAAAACTACACTGAACTGGACCAATTGACTCCCTAAAACTTAAACAATTTCCTAAGGCTACCAAATCAACACTAATCTACTTGCTCACTAAAATAAAAAGTCTTGAATATACTATTACTACATGAATCTACCAACAGATTAAGCTTTTCAATCTATTAAAACATTAAGAACATTCAAACAAGTTGACTATACTCTATATCTTAGAACACTTGCTCTATTCACTTTCAAAAGCTTGCTTACAATCACTCTCCCTCAGGAAATGAGACATGGGGTATCTTAAGATGCTTCCTCCACCATTTTGATCCACTAGTATTGATTGTCTTCCTCCATTTCTAAAGGAATAAAAAACTTGTCTATGTTGCATGCAACATTTGCAATCTTGCAAAATATTGTCATGACAACATTTAGCATCTTTTGTATAAATGCTCATAACTAACTTTTAGGACCTCAATCCTTATTTTCTCAATGAATACAAATCATTAAATCCTTTTTAGACACTTTACACTTCTCCCCTAAGTCTAGGACACATTTAGACTCATTTTCCCTAATCTAGGACAAAATAAACATTTAAACCAAACCTAACTAAACTAGATTGGATTGGTACTAATTACTTAGTCCATCTAGTCACACACCATGCTAGACCTTTTAAGGTCAATAGTAAATCACTAACTTGGCTAGAGTTAGTTACAACCCAAAATTTATTAGACATTGGGAGTTTTAGGTGCTCCCGCACCATCCTCCCCAAATGAAAAAGCTTCAATCCACCCTTGGATTGAGTAAGTTGGACTCAATACCCAACTTTTTGAACTCTGTTTCCTTTATCCAAACTGCATCTAGATCTATTTTTCCATGCCACTTTACTAAGTGTTCTAGGTATTCCTTCTTCCTTGTCTTCTTATAGACTCTGGAATCCAGTATGTATACTGATTTGTTGATTGGTACAGATGGCAAGTTGAGTTCCTCCACCTCCTATATGACTTCAATAAAACTCTGATCTGCATCTGGGATAGGGCCTTTGTATAAAACCAGGTCTGCAACATTAAACACCAGAGATAAACCCATATCCTTTGGAAGTTCCACCTTGTAGGCATTTGCTCCATATTTGGCCAGTATGACACATGGGCCAATTCTTCTCATATGAAGCTTATGTGGTGTTCCTTTTTGTAATATACCCTTGTTGAGGTGAACCATCAATAGATCCCCAATCTTTAATTGGACATCTCTTTTCCTCTCAGCAACTTTTCTCTTAAGCTTCTTGTAGACATCTAAATCTAATTACCAAAACTAATCACATTTAGTGCCTTCCTAGAGCATTATCAGTTAAGTAATTAAGCATTACCTAAATGATTTATGTTAACCCCTAGCCTTAATTAATCTAATTAATTATCTATAGTCCTGATCAGTTATCTAATAAACAACCCATAGTTTGATATTTGATTAAATCCCTATTCCTCTTTTATTAAATGAATTTGTTTATTCATTTAATTCAAATAATTAATATTCCCTCAAAACCCTAACCTAACCTATCCTAAACCCCTAACCTTAGGTCTAAACTCAACCCAACCCTTCCTTATCCCCCTAATCACCCTTCTTATCTCCTAACCCTAATCCTAATTCAATCCCTAACCTTGTCACATTCCTAATCCTTGATTAGGAACTCAACCCCCAAAATCCAAAGTTAATAATCTCAAGCCACGCTCATCCATAAGCATAAATATCCCTTACACCCTCATAAATACCTCTTACATCCCTCATTAAGGATCTTACACCCTCTTTATGAGCCTTATCTTCTAGAGGCTTCTTGGTCCATTTCCCTAAATGGTCACATTCCTCCCTCTTTTCAACCCAACCATATTGTGACAAGTGTCACAATTTGATGCAATTGAAGAAGCACAATCCATGTGCTCTCTTCTAGTGGCATCTGGACCTCTCTTCAACTTTGCATCTGAGCCCTTGGTTTTCCTACCCATTGCCTATATATGGAACCCCTTTCCTTCATATTTTCAATCCACCTTCTATGTAGAGTTATAATGCTATTTTGTGAGCAAATCATAAATCCATCTTTTAGAGAAGAGTTATAATGCCAGTTTGAGATCACAAATTGAAGCTTGAAGCACATCCATGAGCACACATCCACAACAAATGGACAAATCCAATGAACAAAATAGAGTTTGAATGAGCTTGTAGGAGGTTTGCACTTTCTTCATTTAGCTTATTTCAAGTTTTAATTTTATGTCTTATCATGTATGTAGTTTAGATTATTAGTTGTTGAGTGTTTTGATTCGTTATTATTCTCCTTTACACCTAATTTCCATAGTTCACATTCTTGCACGCCTGGTGGGACCCACTTCATGGGTTCCTTTTCATTGTTTTGCTTGCAAACTAACCCTCTAAACTAATATGTTTTTGTTGTTTGTGTATGTTTTGAAAGCTCTTATTTTATTTTATAGGTTGAAAAAGGCAAGAAGACTATATTTCTTCTATCTTCTTTCTACTCTCTCTATTACGCTTCCACAAATATCATTGACACACAAACAAGAAGACTATATTCCTTCCATCTTCTTTCTACTTTCTCTCTATTACCCATTTGTTGAAATATGGTCTATATCACTAGGACCATTATTGTAAAAACTTGGGGGAAAGACACTATAAACCTACAGTAATGCACTCTTACTAACTATTTTTATTTTTTTTACAGGTCTAAAGGTTAGCCATCTAGTTTGGTAAGAAAACACCTAATCTTTTAATTAAAAAAATTCCCATTTCACTTTTTGGTGTTTAAAAAGAATAGTGTATGTACTCATATCATTTCACACTTGGTTTTGGGTTTCAAAGTCAACAAAAGTCAAAGTCAACAAAAGTAAAAAAGTCAACAAAAGTCAAAGTAAAAAAAAAGTCAACATTTTTTTTTGGGCTTAAAATGAACATGCACAAATCTCGAATGCCTTAAGAAAATTGAACACATAACTCTTGAATGCATTAATGAAATTGACATCTTGTTTCAAAGTTTTTCAAAGTTTTCCAGATTTAGATTCCTAAAAGCTGAACAAGTAATGAAATCAATCTTGAATGACTTAAGCGGCAATTGAACCCTTAATCCAAAAATCAAATCTTGAGTGCCTAAGGATCAAACATTCTATCTTTCATTTTTTCAAGTCATGCAAGCAATCAAAACACTTCAAACTTTGGGTTTAAAACTGAACACTTAATCACCCTCAATCTTAAATGCACAAGCAAATCAACACTTTGTTTCAGTTTTTTTTTAAACACGCAAGAAATCAAACACTTTTGAAATTGGGGCTTAAAACTGAACAACTCAAACGAATCAAATCTTGAAGCTTTATAGCAATTAAACAAGGCAAAATCACATTTCAGCTTAAAGCATTTAAAATCAACCACTTGCGAGTTTACTTTTGCATACAAATCAAACATTGCCTAACTTATCGGATAATCAATCAAGTATTTGATGTCTTTGGTGTGCTTGCACAAATCCTTTTTTAGAATGCAACCTCACTTCGTGCACTATCCTCTCCCATTGGCTCTTGTGGTCATTGGTGCAAGAAAAAGGTGATTGTGACCGTTCAAACTTTTTTGCAGATCTACTCTTGAGAAAATATTCAGATCTTCTTAGAGGAGCCTATCCAGAAGAAACACGAGTCCTTATGGAGGATGACCCCAAACTGGTAAATCCTTCAGCTAGTATATAAATAAGGTGCTAACCAAAAGAGTGTCTATATCCTTTCAAGCTCGGGCAGATTGTGTTCAATGGTAGTCTGGATTGGGTGAACTCCCCAGCATATCTACATGATTGAACTAGGCTCTTAAGTGAGTCACGCCGTACAAACTATTTGCAGGGACACCACAAAAATACTATCTACTAATCAATCTAGCAACCTACCTGATCCATCCCCGAAAGCTTGATAATTGGCCAAGCAAGGAAGATAGTAACTTCCCTGAGAAATTTGCACATTTGTGCCACCGTGAGCATTTGGAGTCGGCTAATATGACATCATAACTAGAGCCATATGCTTGGTGATGGTCCTATTCTAATTATCTCTTGTGTGTGTGCCTATGTATGCAGACAAAGGTTTTCAAGCTCACTGCATCCTTAAGGTAGAAAGTGCTTGTATGTGTTTTCAGTGTTACAAAATCTTGTACAAAATAGTTCTCAAACATACACAAGTCTGGAAGTTTTGAAAGTCCTTTTGGTAAAGGAGATCGATATTTTTATGCTTCTTGCAAGGTTGTTTTGCCTCTTGCAATATTGTTTGCTCACAAATTCCAAAAACTCATCACTTGTTCCAAAGGCAAAAACAATCCAAGGCACACTTGTCGTAGTCACTGCCTAGTCCTGAGAAACTATCTTCCAAACATTATCAAACTGATCTCATATCTATTTCTGTCAAGCATGAAAAAGTCAGGTCCTCCATTTCTCCCCATATCTTAGACCAGCAGGGCTATCTTTGCCACCCCCATCCTCTTTCCATCTTCTTCAGAGTCAATCCTTGTTCCTAATTTGAGCTTGAGTCTTCCTTCCATCACCATTGTTCCTCCCTAATCAACTCATCAGAAAAGTGTCATGTCACAAATCTATTATGATGAATTTGGTTGCCATATCTCTTCCTTGTCTTTATCCTATGATGATGATGAAGGTCTTGTTGATCATGATGCATATTTTGAAAACCTTAGCAAGATTTCTCCAAATACCATCCAAATTCTAGTCGTTCCTCCATCCTACCCCATCATGTCTATATCCTATTCCGATGATGATGAAGGTCTTGTTGATCATGATGCTTACTTTGAAAACCTTAAAATTCTCTCCCTTGCATCTTATGCTAATGATGAAGGTCTTGTTAATCATGATGCGTACATGGAAAGCCTTAACAAACTTTCTCCAAGCATCCTCCAAGCTCCAGTCATTCCTCCACACTATCCCATCATGCCACCATGCATACCCACTAGCACTCCTTATCATACCTTTGA